>JANSLP010000194.1:0-60002 GCA_029298735.1 Ophiostoma sp. CBS 140.51
TTAGTCTCTGTTACGAATTGAACCTACCTTCGCCCTCGTACTTCGAATGCTCCGTACTTTATTCTAGCCGTGATCACCTATCCACCCCAACCCATAACAGTTCAATTCGTAACAGAGACTAAGTCTTGCCCTCTAAATCTCGAGAGAGAGTGGGAGGGCGCCTACTTATTGGGAATTCTAACGGGGTCCGTGCGTGCGACTCCTCGTCGCTTCGCAGGCGCTTTGCCAATGCGCCACTTTGTGGCTGGCTCAATGCTGATGCTAGCACGTGACCCAATGACACAACTGTTTGGTCATTACACCAACAGGCCAAGACAACACAAGCCGACCCCTCAACGGGACGGGAAGAACAAAGACGCGACGGACGCCTAATGGGCGGTACAAGTGTAACTAAAGGCCATGGCCTCAGAACACAGGACGAAGGAACGGCCAATTGGGATCGACTAATCAAAGCGTAGAATAAAATAAGGAATGAGATATAAATAAAAGAAGCTATCTCATACGGGAAATAAAATAAGGAATCAGATACGAATGAAGTACAATAGATATATAAGACTAAGGCTTCCTCCCAGCTAGATAAATAGAAGACTCAGTCGCTACCGATTGTCGGTAATATAAATATACACGAACTCCTGTGCTATTATTATATATAAACTATACCCCGTTATACGCATCAAGTATTATTTAACCGTTACACCTTATCACTGTTTTACCAGAACAAGAAACCCCTCCCCTTGACTTGATCACCTAGCAGAGCATCTTACCTTCTTGGGAAGTGCCTTTGTAACACAGAGAAGGTACTTTAACGACACCACGCTGCTATTTGAGGTCGCATTTTGCAACTTTGATGGAAAGATTCCATGCCTCGCGTGCCATGAGAATAATTTCAGAATAATTTCAGAATAATTTCCCGACACGAGAATACGCATCGCAACTCTCCTGTGGCACAGTCTGCGGAGTTCATTCACGTATATTCACATTCAGCACCATCATCTACTCAAAGCATGAAGAAGAGGAAAGCACTGGCATTGATCGTTGGCGGTGGCGAGCCGTCTTGTTTTTGTAGAAAGATAATTCGTTTCGTAATAGATTCAAATGGTCTCGTAAGACCCTGGTCATCCTTTTCCAGTCCCAAACGCCGTGTATGCCACACAAAATCGAAGCCCGCTCGCGGCGCATTATTCATGGCCGCTTCAGTCCAACATCTCCATTGCACCAACAAATCACCAGTCTCGTCTACCAAATCTAGTAGAAGAAGCCAATGATCTTGCCGGAGACGTGCTTGCGACGAGCCTCCTCGTGGTCCATGATACCGGCCGAGGTGGTCAGGATGATGTAGCCGAACTGACGGGCAGGCAGCAGCTTGACAACCCACTTCTCCAGGTCGGACAGGCGGACGTTGTAGCGGGGGGAAATGACAGCGGTCTTGTTCAGGCGGCCGTTCAGCTGGACGACGATCTTGCCCGAGCGGTGGTCATCGACCTCCTCGAACTCGCCAATGTAGCCTGGTAAAAGAAAAAGGTATTAGTTGGACTGTTGCGGAAGATTAAACGTGCAAGCGTCATGTGTGATTGCTAGTGAAAGCTCCGAGAAACGTGTAAGATCTTCGCATATGGTGGTTTGTTCTATCGGCAACTTAAAAGACTCGTGTCGTAGGAAATTTGAGACGGTCGTCCAGTTATCATGCCGAAGGGTGAAGCAACCACACATGACGAAGCAAGCAAATAAAATAGACTCGACAAAAGACGTACCGTGCTTCTGCATGACAGTGAGGAACTTGACAATGACCTTGGAGCTAGGGCGGATGAGCACCTGGCGCTTGCCGGCCTTCTCGGCGTTGTTGATGCTCTTCAGGGCATCGTGGAGGACGGAGGTGCGGACCATCTTGGCGGTTGTGAGAGGTTCTCTTTACGGCAAAAAAACATGTTAGTCAACGAGGCTCTGGAGCGTGGAGAGTGCCCTTCGACGCGAAAGAAAAAAAGAATTCTTCGAAGAAAGGTTCTGCCCGCTCAGTGCTGAAGGAGACCAGCGTATCACCGGCGCCCATGTTTCCATGTGCCCCCGTGATTGCTGTCCCCAGCCTCCTGCGACACGCCACAAGGACGGCCGGTCCGGATACCAGGTCGAATGTGTTCCCATCGTGTGTCTTGTCGGCCGTGAGACGACCCGAATTGCTTCACGCCGTCCCACGTCGTCGAGATGCACGTCAAGTTCCCATCGCTGCTTCCATCTCTTTTTCTCTGTATTTCTTTTTCTTTTCGCGTGCGTCGGGCCCAGTCCGCAAAGACGGGATATCGATCGTCGGAGGACAGTCGTTAACCTACCTTGCGTGGTGTTGAGAGAGGTTGTCGTGAAGATTGTCGAGATTGGAGATGGTTGAGAATCAGAGGAACAGAAAAAGCAGCAAAATTTTGGGCAGCTTGGGAAGGCGCTTGTAACTTTTCCCTTTTTTTGCGTTTTTCCAAGTGAGTCCCCACTCTGGCTGGCCAATTTTCTTCGTGCGAGCAAAAGATGGGGCCGGACCATTTTTGTTCCATCGCCGTCGCTACACACAAAATCTCTGGTGGGCCCTAAGATACACCGACCAGAAGGGTACTACCACGCGGTGATTGGCCCAAATATATTCCTGAATTAGATAAGCGGGGTCGCCTCCAAAAAAAAAGTTCGCTCACACAAAAGTGCACCTCAACTGGCAGGGCGCCACCTTTTCCTTCCTCCTAAAAAAAATCCGCAAAGTTACCACTTGCTTCTTTTCACGACAAACAAATTTTCCATAACAAAACTCTTCGAGGATCGTATCGACAACTTCAAGACAACTGAACATTAAAGATGGTAAGTTGTTGCTCGAATCTGTACTGAACTCTGTCCCGCCGCCCGTTTTCCCACCACCTACCGACCTCGTACGGCCAAGCTGCCGCCTCGATAAACTCGAACTTCTGCGGAACCCCTCCGCTCCAAAAGACAGACTCAAGGATCGACAACCCACCAGGGAGAAACGAGGGGAGGTTGTGCGGTGATAGGAAAGCGGACAACCGGGACAGATGGATCAGACGACCACACGAAGACGACCGAGAACGCATGCTAACCGGAGTCCTTCTCGCACAACAGTCGGACGTAGAAGATAACCAGCCCGAGGTCCAGGAGGAGGTTGAGGTTTCGGCCGATGCCGCCTCCAAGGGCCAGATGTCCGTTCTGGACGCCCTGAAGGGTGTTCTGCGCCTGTCTCTCATCCACGACGGTCTTGCCCGCGGTCTGCGCGAGGCTTCCAAGGCCCTCGACCGCCGCCAGGCGCACATGTGCGTCCTGAACGAGGCCTGCGAGGAGGATGCTTACAAGAAGCTCGTCATTGCCCTGTGCTCCGAGCACAAGATCCCCCTGATCAAGGTCCCTGACGGCAAGCAGCTCGGCGAGTGGGCTGGCCTGTGTACGTAACCCCGCTTGCGTCATGACGAGTGTCGATGCAGACATGAAGACATGACGTCCCCTTTCTCAGTCTCTTCCATCGTGTTACACATTTCTAACATCTCACAGGCGTTCTCGACCGCGAGGGCAACGCCCGCAAGGTTGTCAACTGCTCTTGCGTCGTTGTCAAGGACTGGGGTGAGGAGTCGCAGGAGCGCTCCATCCTGCTCAACTACTTCCAGACCGAGCAGTAAGCGGATCGATCCGAGTCGTTCATTCGATACGATACGAAACGATGCACTGCAGCGGATAACTGGGAAAACGGTTATAGCTAGGGCACCAAAAACCAAAATAAAAAAGGCAAATTTTCTATCTTTCAATCGTTCATAAAACTTGTCTCATAATGCACCTTTCTCTTGGAATGGGCAAGGCGGCAGAGACCGGCGGGACACTGGGTACCAGATAGACAAAAGACAAAACGCGGACGTCAACCGCATTTCCAGTACTTGCTTTCGTCATATGTCTGTTACTTCGTATGCTCTGCTGTGTCTTGTTCTTCAGCCTTGTGTATTGATGTGAACTAGGCAACCGCCATGTATGCATAACAAGAAGAGTGAGCTAAGCTTTTATGAATCGACGACATGATATCCTATCATGGACATTCCCATTGACTCTTTTTCTGTGTCATTGGTCACCATGCCTCCCAATATGAGTTGCAGTGGTAAACTGTTTGAAGTCTTCAATGGACGCAAGGCTGCATTTGTGTGGCAATTCACTGTAGGTTCTACCTTGCCACCAGCAACCACCCGGCCTCTTTACGCAAAATGTGACTGCACCTTCATATCTGCCATAAAATCTAGCAAATCAGAGTGTATTTTTTAGTTGACAAATACCAAACAACCGCATTTCTCGTTGCTTCTGCCGACTGCTGTGAAGATGTCGTTCTAGCTCTTTCCTCTTTGGGCTATGTAAAATGCAAGGCGGCCAATCCTGTGTAGGCGCACGTGACAATAGCGCGACGGGCGAATGAGAAAGGGGCCTAGACTGCAGCGAAGCCCAAAGTCTCCGCTTAAAAGATCTTTACGCTTCACTTTCTTCTCGTCCACGACGACGCGAATCCTGCTCTCTCTGCGAGCACCGACACCGACGACACGCACCTCCATCCCTTCTCGCGCACGTCGGAAGTCTTCAGAGTCTGAGTTGAAGCTGAAAGCGACCACGGCTCCAGCTCTTATCGACCAATTACCAATACAACTATCAACAATCGCCCTTCTTTCCCGTTTTTCGTTTCTCGTTCGACTTTCCTTGAATCTTTCGACTTCAATCACGCTCTTCCGATCCTGATGGACCGCCGCTCCGAATAAGCAACTCGCCAATTGCTCAACTATTTCTTACCGCGTGCTCTTCTCGCGCAATGGCGGCCAAGGCGCTTTCCCCCGCCGAGGCGGAGCTGGTGAAGTAAGCAAGGCTCGCGATGCGTTGATTTTTTTTTTTTTGTGTGTTGAGTGACTAACGACGACTTTTCTCCCTGCAGCTCCCTGACGGAGGATGACATCCCGACCAAGCTGCGCTGTGCTATCTGCAGCAAACTGGCAGTGAACGCGTACAAGCTTCCTTGCTGCGAGCAGCTCATTGACGAGAACTGTGAGTTGACTTCCTTCTGGCAGCCGAAAACTTCACCTGGTTTCTGTTCGTTCAGAACACTAACGTCTATGACAGGCCACTCGACCCTTCCCTCGACATGCCCCGTGTGCGAACACACGCCGCTCTCGGCGGCCGACTGCAACCCGAACAAGGTGATGCGGTCGACGATCCGCGTATTTATCAAGACCGAGCTCAAGAAGCGCGAGACAAACCGCGCAAAACAGACTAAAGACGCGACCGCGACGACGCCAGTTGCGCCGGCCACCCCGGTGGAAGCGCCGGCAGCAGCGGCGGCTACTGTTGCGACGGACGGGGTAGCTGTGGCTACAATTGCGGCAGGAGAGGCACAGCAGGGCCAGGACCAAAGCCAGGACCAAGACCAGGTCGCCGGTTCTTCTTCTTCAGCGTATTCATCAAAACCTCTGGATAATGCTCAGTCTCAGTCTCAGTCCCAGTCTCAGTCTCGAGCCGAAGACTCACAAATGCAAGAAAGTGGCCATGCAGACGCAAGGCAGCAAGAAGATGATGCCCTCGCCGACGGGGCGGCTCTAACCAACGCCGACAACAACACAAGTGCTGACACAGCTGACCAAACTGTTCGTAATTCTCATTTTTTGCGTGTTTCCATTGATGTTACCAGCAGCGTGTCTCGATCTCTTTTTGGAGATTGGAGATTATCAAAACTACAAGAATGGGACAACCTTGTGCATTGCACTTTTTTAAGAGAACGTACATTTGCTAACATGTCGTAATCACGGCACAAGACAACTGAAAATGCACCGTCACAAGGAGACGACGCCACAACAGAGCCCACTCAAGCAGTCGGCACAGAGCCAATGACAGACGGTGATGCTGAGCAAGCACCCTCTGTCGACGGCCGAGTAGCCAGCCAAGATGGCCAAGAAGCCGCCACAGACGAGGCAGGCAACCCGATCGCCAACGGCACCGCAAACGGCGTGAATGGTTTCAACATGCCGGGCGCAAACGGTGCTTTCCCGGGGATGAACGGCATGGGCGGCGACGTGAACCAGATGCAGATGATGATGGCCATGCAGAACGGCATGATGCCCGGCAACTTTGGATTTCCAATGATGGGTATGTCACTGCTACAATCTACAATTTCTTCAGTTATAGAACAACTACTAACACCCTTTAGGCATGCCTGGGTTGAACATGGATCCGTCGATGCAGGGTATGTTTATGAATGGCGGGTTTCCCAACATGATGGGCGGCGGATATGGCGGCGGACAGCAGGCGTGGAATGGTGGCCAAGACAATTTCAATCATCCAAATGCTTCGGGCATGGGTAACGGGGATTTTGGGTCGTATAACGGTGGCTTCAACCAAGGCTACAATCAACAGGGTAACTTTGGCTACCAGAACCAAACCCAATTTAACAATTATCGTGGTTTTGGGCGTGGAAGAGGCCGTGGTCGCGGGTTCTACAACAACAACTTCAATGGCGGCCGTGGCGGCTACTATAACAACAACGGCAACTTCCACAACAACGGTTACGGACCAAATAACACGAATGGTATGAACGGCAACAACAACAACTTCCAGTTCCAAGGCCAAGGCCAAGGCTTCAACCAGCAGCACGGACAGGGACCGAGCGGCTTTAGCAATGGCAATGGCAACAGCAACGGCGACAACGAAGAAGGCCACGGAAGTGCCAATGGTAGTGCCGATGGCAACGCAAATGGTGATGACACGGAAATGGGCAATAACGGTACGTCCCAGGGCCCAGATGGACCTGATAGCGTCAAGCCGTCATTAGAAGACGGTGCCAATGGAGGCCCTGTACAGAACGGCATGCCCAATGAGTCGTCTGATGGCACTGCTGCAGCCATTCCTGTCTTTGAATCTCGCAACGGTGGCGGCCCGTTCTTCCCAAATAGCAATGGCCAGTTTGGCATGGGCGGCCCTGTGCGT
Source organism: Ophiostoma sp. CBS 140.51 (assembly GCA_029298735.1). NCBI lineage: Eukaryota > Fungi > Ascomycota > Sordariomycetes > Ophiostomatales > Ophiostomataceae > Ophiostoma > Ophiostoma sp. CBS 140.51. The sequence goes on from JANSLP010000194.1 coordinate 6,979, forward strand.
GGCCCTGGCCCTGGTCCGTCACCAGATGTGCCGCTCAACGCTCCCTCGGGCCCCAAGGCCATGCGCCAGGGCCTGCCCAACACCAGCACGCTGCACCTCCGTGCACGTGGCTTCCTCACCGACGACCGGCCCAACGGCGCTACCAACGGCTCTGGCCACAATAGTCCCGCGACAGAACACAGTGGCCACGGTCGGTCTCGCAGCAACTCGGTCAGCACCAAACGTCGTGATCGCGACCGCTACCGGGAGCGCAGTCGAGACCGTAGCCGCGACCGTGAGCGTGACCGGGACCGAGACCGTGATCGTGGTCGTGACCGCCGCAATGGGCACCGCGATCGTCATGGTGACCGGCACGACAGCGACAGCGGCTACAAGCGCGAGAAGTCTGCCGGCCGCGACGTCGAACCAGAAACGACGGAGGATGTTGACATGCTGGCAGCTGACAAGCGCGCTATCAACAACCCAGACCTCGACTATGAGCGTCACAACGACTGGGATGAAGACGGCATTGACGGCCCATCGCGCGACTACCACGACGACAACGGCGACGGCGGCGGTCGCGAGCGGTCTGAATCGCGGTCCAGCTACGGCCGCAAGCGCGAACACTCGCACGACTCGATTGCACTCGAAGACGCCGACCAACCTGAAGGCGCAGACGTCCAGGATGGCACCGGTTCTCGCCGCCGTCGTAAGAATCGCGGTGGCAAGAAAAACCGGCGCAGACGGGACGGCGACAATCTCCATGGCGATGATGAGCGGTCAGGCGCCAAGTCCTCGGGTGATGCAGCAGGCCGCACGCGTTCCATGTCGCCTGTGGACGAGTCGCGGCGGTCCAGCGGCGGCCACCGCAGTCACAGAGACCGCGACACGGATAAGAGACGTGACCGCGACCACCGCGACCGCAGCCGGGATCGCGATCGGGATAGGGACAGGGATCGTGACCGTGAACATCGCGACCGGGACAGGGACCGTGGTCGGGACCGGGACGATCACCGCCGTCGCTCGCATAGGGACAGCGATCGCGACCGTGATCGTGAGCACCGCGACCGGGACCGCAGCCGAGACCGAGGTAAAGACAAGGATCGGAGGGATAAAGACCGCAGCGACCGTCGTGACCGCAGTGGCCGAGACCGTGGCGACAAGGACCGCGATAGGGACCGGGACCGCGACAGTGGCCGCGACAAGGGCGGCGGCACAGATGCAACCAATGGCGCTGCACCGGGCGGTGGCAGCAGTGACCCTTATGCTGCAGAACGGGAGAGACGAACACGGGAACGTGTGGCCGCCGAGGCGCAGAAGCGGGCCGGCATATCAAGTCTGGTCAGCGGGTCGAAGCGCGGCCGGGACGACTTTGACGACGGAAACGGCGGTGGCGGCGGAGGCAGTGGTAGCGGACGACGCAACCGGCGCAAGGGCCGCAGAGGTGAGGCTGTCGTGACAGAAGACGCCGGCCGCAGAGACAACTCTGAGCGCGATAGCCATCGCTAGGAACTGAAAGCTCACAGGAAAGCGCGCAGGAAAGCTGCAAAAACTGCAAAAAGCAGGAAGGCGGCTGAAGGCCAGGAAGCAACCACCTGGTATCCCTGATATAGGCCTCCAAACTCACAACAATCGCCATATATTGGCTGCATTTCTATCAAGAAAAAATGCGTTTCTAGCATTGACTGCCTCAAACTGGAAAAGAAGGCAAAAAAGCATTATCGGGGACACGGACACCGATTAAAAAGACATACGGTGCATTACATAGATACATTAATACAAAAAATACCACCTAGACTTGACTGAAATTGAGTGACGTAGATTTCTTGAAGTGCTTGAACTCCTGGTCACGCGTTCATGCACTGAGTCCACTAACACGCCCACTAACACCCCAAAACGTAGTTGCACCTTCTGAGAAAAGACCCCCACAGAAGAGAGTGCTGTCACTAACTATCCGGTCCGCTACACGAAAGCGGGGCAGGTCCCACGACCCTCACTCTCTCCCTGGCTCCTGCCTCACCACTTAGCACAAATACGCTCACGCGCTTGCTGTTCGCCCCTTCCTCGACACGACAGGAGCGGGGTTCCATCCATTCACAAGTACTCGAAGGGCGGCAGGGACGCCATGCTCGCTGGAAACTGGGTCGTGCTTTCCCAACTGATTCCCAACGGTTACGCCATTTGGCCGTTAACGATAGTAAGATCGCCCACTATTGTGCCGCGTGCCTCCTTATCTGAGATGGACGTGAGGGGGAAGGCCCAAACCTGCTCGACTTCGAACTTGCTGTTTCCTTTCTAGGACATCCTACATCCTCTCTCTCCTTTCCTCACCTCGTCACTTTTGTCGTTCTGTAAACCTTCACTCCTTTTCTGCCTCATTTCGCCGGAAACACGTTCTCTCGACCACGTACCGCACGGTCCCCCCATTTCGCATCTCTATCATATCTCACGTCTTTGTGACACATTCTAGCCGCATCAGGCGCCTCTCCTCTCTTTCGTGATCCGTCTCGCCTTGTCCTAACCTCGAGAAATCTTCCACAATTTGTCTGCAACACATGTAACTCCTCTCTGCTCTCGTCCGCCGTACCACGCCTGCGTCTTTCTTGTGTCTTTCTTTCCGTTTTCGAAATCATGCGCCCAGCAGAGGCCTTTGGGCGCCCGCGGCACGTCGCCGCCGCGGAATCCGACGCAATGGCGACACCCCTGGCCAGCGGCAACAACGTTCTTCTTTCGGGCGGAAACGGCAGCAGCAACAGCAACAACATAGCCGGCAATGTCGGAGCTAGCAGCAGTGGAAGCGGGGCAGGCGCCAGCCCTATGATGACGTACTTTTTGGCTGACGAGGACGATGTGGACGCCGCCATCGAAGCAGCTGCAATCGAGGCAGCTGGACGAGACCCGGAAAGCTTCAAGGCAGCTCTACAGAACGCACGGCATTTCCCCCACAACAAGATGGCCGCGGCAGCGGCAGGCAGCTCGTCTCAGGCTCCTGCGAAGTCGTCACACTCGGGCCCCGCCAGTCCCGCCAGTCCCGCTACTGCCGCTGCACCCACTTCACAACCGATCCACGACCACGTGGAAGACACGACCGACGAAGACGATAAGAGCCAAGCTCCCCGTCCGAGTACCCCTGATGTCGTTCGACCTCACCATGTCCGCCATGGTCATACCCACTCGATCACGACCTCCCACCCGTCCACTCTGCCACCCAATTTTTCTCCGCTATTCTCGCAATCGACCACAACCAGCTTGTTCGGTACATCAGGTCCAGCGTCTCTGTCCGCTATGAGCAGTCCATCATCCCGGAGAGACTCTTTGAGTGGCTCGCTGATGATGGACGACCCTCTGATTGGCGGCAGCGTGGGAGGTGACGGACTGGTCAGCCGTGATCTGAGTTTCGATCTGGAGAGAGGACGGGGTGGGATCAGCTTTGGGCCCAGCATTGCCGCCTCGGGTATCACAAGCACAACTGAACCGGCCAGCGAGACAGCCACGACGGACAGTTTCCCGGTGACTCGTCATGAGTCCGGGCCATCGTCGGACGCAGCAGCCACAGCAGCCACAGCTTCGTTTATGCTCGGTGCATCGTCGGCTGGCTTCTCGACCACAGACCGCGTGATGATGGAGAGCGGTAGTGCTCCACAGCTGATTATGCCTAGCATCAAAATGCCAAGCCGGCGGCCGTTCACGGAGACTGGCAAGAACATGGGGCGTCTCAAAGTGTTGATTGCCGGCGATTCAGGTAAGTACTCTCAAAGTTCATATGATTTTTATTGTCGTCTCTAACATAGTCAGGCCTCGGCAAAACGTCTCTTATCAAGGCCATCGTTCAGTCCTGCCAGCATATTGTCCATGTCGACCACATCACGCCGACCTCCTTCTCAGTCAGTGGCACACGCCGCTCGTCCGCAGCGACTGTGGCAGGATCCTCGAGCATGCCTGATGGGGGCCAGAACACCGTCCGCGTGCGCAGAAAGTCGTCACGATCCACACGGCCAGATCTCTTCACCAGCCAAATCACTGAGATCTATGCCAGCACGAAGCCGTACCCGGCCTGGTGGAATGAAGTCAGTGATGTTAGTGGTATGCGGCGGAGGAAGAGCCTGGGCGACAACGTGCTCGACCGGAACATCTGCTTCGTCGACACGCCAGGCTTTACTCGAAGCACATCTGTAAGTTGTACCCAACATAATGACCAATTATTGACCTCCTCGCTAACTTCCCCAGACCATGGACAGCATCATGCCTGTCGTCGAATATGTTGAGGGCTACCTCAAGAGGCTCTGCACAAACTCCTTAAGCGACGCAGACTTTGTCGGCCTTGTGAGCGGCGATGGTGGCACTTCGGTCGATGTCGTATTCTACATGGTCTCTGGCCACCTCAAGCCGGCCGACATTGAATATCTGCGACTTCTGTCGCCGCTGACCAACGTGGTTCCGGTTCTGGCCAGGGCCGACGCCCTGGGAACGGATGAGGATGTTGCCGAGGCAAAGGAGAAGATTGCTCGCCAGCTTCACGAAGCGAATATCAAGCCATTTGTCTTTACCGCCCCGACAGCATCACAAGAACCGGCCCTTACGCTTGCCTCGTCCTCGGGTCTCCCGCAGCCATATGCCGTGTCGAGCGCCAACGGCTCCGATCACGACGTCATGGACGCCAGCCTGCTCATGAGCCCCGACTACGTACAGCCACTCGTACCGACCGACCTTGCGGCTCTCGTCGAGCAAGTTTTTTGCCCCGACGGCATCTCGCGGTTGCGCCATGCTGCAGCCCAAAAGTTTGCCAAGTGGCGGCGGTCGGACTCGGCTGACAGCAGCAGCAACAATAGCCAGACCTCACGCCCACAGTTGCTCTACCGTCCCCTGGGTCTGAGCGGCAACGAGCTTGGCATTCTTCCTGGCCCTGGTAGCGCAGGCAACCGTCCAAGCGTGCTGACCACGCCTCTCGGTGCACCATCGTCCTTTGCCCTCGCCCGCATCACCGACCACACCCAGCGTGAAGAGCACCTCGCCCAGATCCGTCTGGCCAACTGGGCGGCCGAGCTGCAGCGCAACCTCGACAACGAACGCGCCCACTACGAGAATTTGGCCCGCAACGAACGTGCCGTCTGGCTGACTGAACGTTTAAGCGAGTGCGTCCAGGACGGCACACTCGTCGCTGTCCCACCTGCTGCCCGCGATGTCGTCAGCCTCGCAAAGAAGGAACAGGCCAAGCTTGCCAAGAAGAAGAAGAAGAGTGCATGGTCATCATCCGCTTCAACAACTTCCATGGCGTCGGCCTTTTCCCATGAAGACCCGCTTGGCTTGCTCGAAGTCACGGCCGGTCTGCGTGCGCGCGGCATGCTCGTCCTCGAGGTGCTCGGCAGTCTGAGCGTCCTCGGTGGCATGGCAATCTGGATGGCCAAGCACAACTACCACTTGCAGGTGTACAGCTGGGTCATGGGCGAGTGGTCAAGGCTATGGAGCGGCGATCGCTAGGGCCTGTGCCCAGGATCTTTGTTCGTTTGTCTGTCACAGCTGGTGATACGCGGCCAAGTACCTTGTGACATGTCTTGGCGCGTTGGAGGGTCATATAGTCATTTGATTTTGTTTGTTGTTGTCTCTCGCTATTTTTTTTACGCTCTCATCTCTGTTTTTATGTTCTCTTATCGTTTTGCATCACCATTCATCAATACCACGGGGCACAGAAGGGGCATATCTAAGGCGTTTGGTTCTTTTCTTCTCTTTTCTTAACTTTATTTCATAGGACGACTGGCCGCTTCCTCACTTATCATTTTGTATTTCTCGGCAGGAAACACCCTATTTTACACATACATCATAGCAATATCAATGAAATGGATTTAAACTGAAAACATGAGAAAGTAGGATGCCTCAATGTCAACTTCGAATTCATGGTGATTCATGACTAGGCGCTATTTGCACAGCTACTGCAGCAGTGACCAGGCGACTTATAGGGACTTATGTCAATCCCTGTCGCACGTGATACCCGCTGCAACTGCCCCATTTTGCTGCCAACAAACGCGCTATTTCCGCTGCTCCTTCCTTCGTCAGTCGACACTGTATTACCCAATTCAGGCTCCACTTTAAACTCTGAACAAAACGCGCTCTCACCTTCTCGCAAAAAAGGGAAGGAAGGAGCTACTCGAACCCGCCCCGGCAAACTAAGGGAACACAACTCCGTTGTACCTTCCCCATTCTGCTCCTGCCTCTCCTTCTCACTTTTCTTGTGTTTTTTTTTGTCGTTTCGCCCTTTTCCCTTTTCCTCCATCTCCCTCTGATTTGCAGGCAGATCCTCTTCTCCCTCTCTCCCCCTCCCTTCCTTTTCGACACGTCGACAATCGACACCAGCCGCGATGAATTCGGAGAAGCAGTACGGCGTGACGCCGCCGTTGTCGACGGAGATGCCGACAGAAGACCAGCGCCGCTCGACGGACGCGCTGCTGGAAGAATTGCGAGATCAGGGGACATTCGAGAGTACAGCGGAAACACAGAAGCGGTAAGGGATGGATGTTTGATGGATGACGAGCGATCGTCATTGGAGAGGGTTGCTGTCGATGGCTGTGGATAGGCTTTCGATGGAATGCGGATGGCTTTCTAGGGCGGTTCTAGAATTGAAGCTTATTTTTTCTCTTTTGGCGATACTTTGAGCTTATTTCTCGATGCTAACAATCTCTCGTTTGCTTTTCTCCAGGTTCGACGTCCTCAGTTCGCTGCGAATCGTCGCCGATGCCTTCGTCAAGCGTGTCGCGAAGGAATACGCCCCCGACAACCCGACCCTCTCCAAGGACGCCGTCGCAAAGATCTTTACGTACGGTAGCTTTCGACTCGGCGTCTACATGCCCGGATCCGATATCGATACCCTTGTGGTTGCGCCGAAATACGTGACCCGCGCCGACTATTTCCGCTACTTCCCCGAGATGCTCCAGACTATGTCGCCGCCAGGCGCCATCACCGATCTGACGGCTGTTGAGGACGCGTTTGTGCCCATTATCAAATTCGAATATCTAGGCATCAGCATCGATCTTATCTTCTCCCGGGTTCTGCTCACACAATTGCCGGCCGACGAGCGCTGGGGCCTTAAGGACTCGAACCTGCTGCGTGGTCTTGACGATCCCGAGCTGCGGTCCGTCAACGGCACGCGTGTTACGGACGAGATTCTGAGCCTTGTGCCCGAGCAGCGCACGTTCCGCGATGCCCTGCGCGCGATCAAGCTGTGGGCCCAGCGGCGCGCCATTTACGCCAACATCATGGGTTTCCCTGGTGGTGTGGCGTGGGCCATGATGGTAGCCCGTGTGTGTCAGCTGTACCCCAAGGCAACGGGTGCCGTTATCGTGTCAAAGTTCTTTGGCATCATCCTGCGGTGGCCGTGGCCCAACCCGGTGCTCCTGAAGCCCATTGAGGACGGTCCTCTCCCTGTGCGCGTCTGGAACCCCAAGGTCTATCGTGGCGACCAGTTCCACATCATGCCCATCATCACACCGGCGTACCCATCCATGTGCGCCACATACAATATCTCACAGTCTTCCCTATCCATTATCAAGAGGGAGCTTGAGCGCGCGTCAGAAACGGCACAGAGGATTATGGCCGGACGGCAGCCATGGAAGGACCTGTTTGTCAAGCACACATTCTTCACATCAGACTTCAAGTACTACATCTCCGTCATCTCGTCGAGCACGGACAAGGAGTCGCAGAACGTGTGGTCAGGCTTTGTCGAGTCCAAGGTGCGCGTGCTGGTGCAGGGTCTGGAGCGGCACCAATCCATCTCGCTGGCCCGTGCTTTCAACAAGGGTTACGAGCGGACACATTTCTGCAAGACTGCGGAAGAGGCGGAAGCTGTCCGAAATGGCAGCTTGGAATGCCTCAAAAAACCTGAGGAAGAGGGTGGCGAGGCTGCTACTGCTGCTGCCAGCGAGGCCAACGGAGAGGATAGAGACGGTGCAGATGCGGAGACAAACGGTGACGCGGATGCGTTTAAGCCGACCGAAGTGTTCACATTAACACACTACATCGGCATCGAGCTTGTCGAGGGTGAGTTCTTCTCTATATTCCTTGTTTACGATTGCCCTGCCAATGCTAATCCATCACAGGTGCCAAAGCTCTGGACTTGTCTTATCAAGTCGAGGAGTTTAAGGAGCTTTGCTTCGTCTGGGACAAATACAAGGAGAAGCTCAAGAACACCTGCACGCTCAGCATCCAGCACGTGCGCAAGTAAGTTGCCCCCCCTACTCCCCTCGAATTGTCAAGAACACACCCTAACCACTTGCAGCTTCGGCTTGCCCGACGATGTCTTTGAAGCCGGCGAGACCAAGCCTGTCAAGGCCGTCCGTCCCCCACGCCCTGGAGCCCGCCGTAACGCGTCAGGAACCTCGGCGAACGGTGCTAGGAAACGCAATGCTCAGGAAGAAAACAACGCGCCGCCGTCTAAGCGCCAGCAGTCACAAGCACCAGTCCAGCCGCAATCGAACGGCTCGTCGACCGTCACGGCAGCAGCTGCAGGTTGAGTAGACATTTAACTCTACCGGACCCGACGTTCCGCTGCCAGGACGCTTTCCCCATCTCCAACACCACTGGAACGGCCCATCTAGTCCAAAGGAGGGAAGGCCGGGTCCATCCATCTTCATCCCTTCTCTTTCGCCGGCCTCGTTTCGATGGATAACGAGCGATCCGACGACTACAAACAACCAACATCTAATAAACAACAAACCGAACCGAACTAAGGCGGCATCAATTCTCATGCCGCCCAGTCCTTACGGACAACCGACGACTTTCAACCTTCTACAGCCTCTTTCACACATGCACATGCACACATCTCCTCCCGTCCAACGAAATTACCAAAGAATGATTTACGATCAAGGTGAACTAATTCGAGGTGACACTTGTGGTGTCGAAAAAAAATGGCACCCAAAATATCTCTTCCAAAAAAATTATCAAAAATGGAAACAGAAAAACAAAGGCCCAGGAGCAAAGCAAAAACAGCAGCTCCCAGCAGCCAAGAGAAGACAATTTTACAGACAGAGAGTGGGATGAGATTGAACGGAAAAGGCCGCAATTGTTTGAGAGTTTGAGAGCGGTTTAACTAACACCAGTTTATGGAGAGAGACACTGCTGACAGAAGCACACAGAGAAGAGCCCCGTTGTTCGTCCTCAAATTGCATCTACGTCTTTCTAACAAAATAGCGAAGCCGGTCCCCGGTACGAACTACGTTCTTCCTGCTTCCAGAGAGGCACTCCACGATTGTTCTAACAAGGTCGGGCGGTGGTTGTTTGAGGGCATTAGAGGGATAGCTCGTCAATTCTTTTTCCCGCTTTTCTTTGTTTTATTTGTTCCTTTGCATATCCCGAGGATGACCACTTCTTTTCTGTCAAAGGAGTGTGTAATAGTCCGTGTATATATTTGAATAAACATGGCCGGGACAGACCAGCGTTTGCTTTTCGATTTCTTATTGTGATTATTCGTTCTTTTTTATTAAGCTTCACCGGTTGATGTGAAGAATACTTCTTTTGCTGTATTAAACCAGAATCTAGATACCAAAAACACAATAAATTTACGAGGCACACGTGTCTCTTCTCTCTCAATATTTTGGCCCAGTTCATGATCTTATTGCATTCTATCATTATCTACAAATCACTACCTATCTAATCCTCGTCGTCGCCGTCGTCACTGCCACTCGACCAACCGTCGTGGTAGGCATCAGCCATGCCAGCCAGGTCATTGCCGAGAGCTTCACGGTCCTCGAGCCCAATAGCCCACGGTGCACCCACAGTGACAGTTGTGCGCAGTGCCTGGATGCGGTCGGCCACAGCACGGTCAGTGGCCAATGCTGTCGTGACGGGGATGGACGTCGTGCTGTCCGAGGTCTGCTGGTAAATGTAGGGGAAGCTGTCGAGCAGCGGGAAGCCCAAATCCACATTGTACCGCTGGCTGACGGGCTTAAGAGCGAAACGACGATGCATCATCTCCCGGCGGTCCAATACCGCGCCACTTTCAGTTTGACCATCGTCCTCGTCATCACCGTCGGTCCCATCTTCGTTGTCGCCCGGTGTTGCTCTTGTCACGACAGACTGGCCAAACATGCGCGGCTTCTTGGGCCGAAGACCGCGGCCTGCACGGCCAGCCATCACCACCGACTCGTCCCGCGGGGCAAAGTCAATGGGCAACTGAAGGTCGCCGTCCATTTTGGTAATGTTGCCGCCGCCACCACCACCGTCGCCATAGTCGTCCTCGTCGTAGCCGGCAGCCTCGCGCCGCTCCCGTGCGTCCTTCTTCACTTGCTTCCACGGCTGTACGACGCTCATCTGCAAGTTGGCGACGGTCTGTTTGCCTGTAGCGTTGAGCAAGTCTGTGAGGTATGCCAGCGAGTCACCGCTCTGACCGGCAGCACCGCTGCCCAGTTTGCGCAGACGGGACGGTAGAGTAGCCGTCTCAATGGCCGTAGCCAGGAGAGCAGCCGTGTGCCAGTACGACGAAGGGTCAAAGGTGCTGGGCAGGACCGACTTGAGGGGCATCGGCGGCACAGCAAGCGGAATAACGAGAGATGCCTGGCTGTAGGCCTCGACGAGCGTGCGGGCCTTGTTGGCGAGACGTGTAATGCGTTTCTCTCTCGGCAATCTCCCCGCTGGCTGCTGCAGTGCCCACAACCAGATGTCGACTTTGCCATATTCATCACGCATGCGCTCCAGATACCTCGAGGCAAAGCCGCCCCAGCTGTCGTCGACGCTTGCAATCACCTGGAAACCCTGCATCTGGTCGGCCTCCTCGATAAATGGGCGCATATCACGATCCAACAGATCGTGCTCGCGGTCCAGCTCATTGAATAATGTCTCACCATCGCCCCACGTGTACTCGCGAGGCGCTGCCGGTGCTGCGGCTCCAGATGCACTTGACGATGCCCCATTTGTACCGTTCGCTGTCCCCTGGGGTGCCGACACCTCCGGCTCGTCGCCGACCTCAATCAACGACCGCGGGTGGTAGTACACCCGACTGTAATCCGACCAGTAGCGCACCGTCGCCGGCGTCAACGGTTCTGTCGGCGGCAAGCCAGTGTCGAGGCTCTGTGTGTAGGCACTCGGCAGGATGGGTGTCTCGCGCTGGACAACGGTGCGTCCGTGCCACAGACTCGACGGCAGGTCCATGGCCGACGACTGCGCATTGTGTGCCTCTTCTCGGGCTTCATAGAGTGCATTCACTTTGCGCAGCGAGCCGAAGCCACCTTTGCGGTCGTAGACGACGGTGCGCGGCAGGTACGTCTCAGAGCCGTCGGCGCCGATGCCCGCACGCCAGTGGATGTCATGATCGACGGGCGACGGGTCCTCCTGGCCATAGGTGAAGTAGGATTCCTAAAAGCGTCAGGTGGGTTGAAGATGATGATGAGAAGAGTAAATTGAGAAGTGTCACTACCTGCGCGTTCCAGAAATGTGCCGCCACATAGTTGCTCTGGCGGCCGAGCTGGAGTGTGATGATTTCGTGCATTGTGTAGGTTGCCGTGTATGGCAGAAGTATTGGGATGGGATGAAGTTCTGCCTGTATGTTTGGACTTTTGAGTCTCAAAATGAAGCCTGAAAATGGGAAATAAATTTCAAGTGGAATAAAAAAGGCGATTGAAACTCAAGTTTTTCCACCCAAGAAATTATTGAGATAATCACGATAAATAAGTGACATGTGATGAATATCGACAAAATATTACAAAAAAAAAATAAAGAAGCAAAATGCCGTTTGTATAGCACCCAGTTGTCGTCTAGAGGTGACGTTGAAGGCTGCCACACACAATGGGCGATTCAAGCGGGGAGCTTTATCTTATCGGGGCCACCGCCATTTTTTTTCTCGCTCTTTCCTCCTGGTCGCTCGCGAAACGTGCCGTGCAACCCGCCCATGCGCGCCTGCCGTTTTAAGTACGCGAAGGAAGCCCCCCAAAAGCGGCAATTTTGCCACGCCGGCCCTGAACTGGTGATTTATCCCTTTTTTCTCAACTGTCGACGTTCTCACTTTACAACGGTTGACGACATCAAAACACCCCATTTTTGAAACACAGCACACTGCCTCACAATGGCAAACCAGACACCTGCGGCCAAGGCCACCGGGCCTACCATTGCCGCCCTTCCCGTTGTGGACGGCCCGGCACCGCCATCGCCCGAGTTCAATATGCCGCGATCGAAGCCCGTCCTCATCGTCTTTCTTCGCCAATGCGGCGATCCTTGTGAGTCCACTGGCTGCAAAGAAGCCTTCATTTTACGTGCCGATCATTGCTAACCGTGTGTAGTCGCTGAGAAGACGTTCCGCTCGCTGGCCGCCCTTTCCGAGGACCGCCCCGAGCTGATGTGCATTGCCGTCTCGCAGGCATCTCGTGAGGTCACCGATCTCTGGGTGGCTGACATTGGCGGTGCCTGGGAGGTTGAGGTCGTTGCCGACCCCGAGCGTAGCCTGTACGCCCGCTGGGGCCTGGGCCTCAACACGTCGTGGCAAATGTTCAACCCACGCGCACTCTACGCGACGTATGCTCTCGGCCGCGACGAGGGTATCTGGAGCCGCGCATGGGGCGGTCACAAGAAGGTGCCTGTTCCGGAGTCTTCCAAGCCGTCCTCGGAACCAGGCACGGGATCGTCTGCTCCCGGCTCGACCGCCAACGGCAACAAATGGCAGATGGGCGGCGCTTTTGCTGTCGACGTGGCCGGCGGTATTCGCTGGGTGCATGTTCCCGTTGCCTCGGAGGACATTGTTGACTTCAACCCCGTGCTGGAGCTGTTTGGCATGCAGCCACTGCCCGCCAAGAAGGTCAAGAAGGCGCCGTCACCGTCACCCTCGCCGATTCCCGACGGCCAGCGTGCCATGTACCAGCAGCGGCCGCCGTCGCCGAAGAATGACCATCTTTCGCGGCGCTGAACAGGCTACTTGATGAGCCGACTACTGCCTTTCCTTTTCTCTTATCTTTATCCTCATGTTCTCTGCAGCCGTTCCCTTTGTTTGGATACCTTTATTTTACGTCATGCCCCATGGGCCATTTTTGTATGTTTACTCAAGACTGGAAACTACAACGTACGAAATACAACTCATACACCTGATAACCCACATCTTCCGTCCTTTTGTTTTTTGCCCTTTCTTCTGCGTTATATTCTTTTTGCCCCTCTTACCCACTCACATGATGGAAGCTGTTCTTTGTTCTCTCGATACCAGGGTCAGATGTCTTTGTTTGGAACTTGAAGTCAACAAGCCAAGAAGTCAAGAAGCCAACAAGCTATACGGCGTACAGAAGCTATGTGCACTACCTCTTTGATGGCAAGTCTCTCGGCCGGATAGCTACTGTGTACTCCGTTCTGCATATTGGCCTTTTCTCCCTTTTTTCTCCCTACATTCCATGCGGCGAAATTCACGCTGATCAGAGACACAGTGCCGAATTGGGGCAGCCTGGTTGGCTTTCGTAGTGCGGATGTGAATATTTACGACTCGAGACAAATATCGCTGTAATGCATCATATCCCGACCTAAACCGGCGGAAGCTGCCGGCTGGGCGCATTTGCGTGGTCGTCTTTACTCTACGTCGTAGATGGTAATGTGTAGGGCAATTGGTGGCTTTTGTTTGTTCGCCAACATCGGATGCTGGAGCTGAGTAAACACGCCCCATCGCAGCTACCCCAAAAACCGCCAAAACCACCAAAGCACTCCCAATCGTGTCCTTTTGCGGCCAATGGGTCATGACAAGTACTTTCGCTCTTTCCGCACCACTAATCTGCCACCAACAACACGCACTTGCCTCACATACGTCGAATATCAGTCTTGGATTGAATGTTGCTGTTGTTTCGGCAGGTGCGATGAGGCGATGTAATAATCACGACTCATAATCAATCGCCCCTCGTCACGATAGCTCTTTCCGCTGTATTTACTTGAATAGGCACTATTTACTTTACTTGCTCAGTCCACTGCATCCCGCCAATCACTCTTTCCTTGCAGGCTTCGTTTTTGCCTTGCTTGCATTTCCTTCTTGCCGAAATCACTTTTGTCCCTCGCCGCCCAGACTTTGCCCTTTTGCGCACCAGCTCGCCCTGGGAACAAAGTGCACCGAGAAGAAGAGTAGCTGTGCCGGATGCGCTCAAGGTGAGACAACACGGCTTTTTTTTTCTCAGTGGGCTTTTGCGCTTTAATTAACGACCAGAGACACCTTTTTGCAGGTGTTTTATTTATTTTTGTCCCTTTTTGGCTGCGGGGTTCAGTAGGCGTGCTCTGGCCAATCACAGCCCCCAATCTGCATGTCGTGTTCGCGTACCTTCCCACTCACAGAACCATTACGATGTACCCAGTCGCGACTTCCCCATTCTTTTTGTCACTGTCGCTTTGTCGCCGCCACTTGCCGTATTACCAACAGTAAATACCAAGCATTAATGCACTTTCCGCAAGGAGCGTAAGGAGGCGAGGGACAAAGGCCCGCCAAAAGACAGGACGAGGGAAAGACCTAAGAAATAAGGACGAAAAATGGCAGCAGCGCAAAAGCCAGCGCCAGTGACGCGAAAATTAAAGAGCCAGAACGAGCAACCGCGATCGACCACCACCGCCAAAAAAGAAGGAGCCCGTTCGCATTGTCATCAATTAAACTAAACAAATGCCAAAAGAGCAGCTGCGACTCACCGCGGCTTCCTTTCTCGACCATTCGTCTACTTTTGGTGCACATTTTCGCGTCCCCTTTCCCCTCTTCTATTCCTCGCTCTTCTTTTTCTCGCTCTTTTGCCGTTTTGCCCTCTTCCCTCCTCTTCTCATCCTCGACATCTTCGTTTTTTCCTTTCATCATCAATAATCACGAACATTGTCAACCACCACAACCCTGCAGCACACCAGGATCGCCCACCCACTAAATTACCCACATCGCTCCCCAGTCACCCTCCTCTGTCTCTCACCCTCACCCCCTACCTTTTTATTAATCGTCGCATTGGACTAGTCTCTTATTTTTTCACGTTTCTTTTTCGCCCTTCTCCTCTCTTCTGCCCCCTGTCGGCCGCCGTGTTCTTTTTGGGTTGTTTCGCAAAGGACCAGCCAGCCGATTTAATTATCCAGCGATTTCACCGCATTGGCAAACCCCGCGAGTCGAAAACCTGCAGAGCTTCATCGTTTTTTGCGAGTCTTCTGGTCAGTTTCCCTGTCTTGATTACCTCGATTGTCTTCTTTATTGTTTGTGTGCTCGAGGCTGCAGCATGCGAACGTCTGCCGCTCACACTTTTTGACAGCTTCGTGGAGCTCGAAAATCAATATTGACTTTGGACTTTGGACATTTTTGCCCACACCAGCCACCCTAATCACGCTCATTTTTTATCCTATTCCCACTCTCTTTCTTCTCCCTGCCGTCGCCCTTTCGATTCTATTCTTTTTTTATCGACTTGTGTTTCGCGCAAACTCGCAACTACGCAACCTCACCTTCTTGTTTTTCTTTTTACTCTCTTCTCCTTCATCAGCTCGATTTGCGTCGCGTCGCATCTCGCTCTGTCGAAGAAGTTTTCTCCTACCAACCTCCCATCCTCCCACGACTTTTCGTCCTTTTTGTCTTTCGCGCCTTTTGCTTTCCGACAGGTTTCGAAGCGAATCCAGATTCCATCGCTGCCGACCCGTGCATGGTCCTGGAACACTTGCCGTTTTGACGCCACCGCGCCCTCGACACGATGCCAACACCGCGCAGATCCTCGCAGCGGCGGCGTAAGGACTCTGTTACCGACCGCCCCGAAGAATCGTCGCCGACACGGCCTGCCAAGCGCAGAAAGCAGGCGAGTTTTTTTCTGGCATCGATGGACCGATGTATTGATGTATTGATGTATTGATGTATTGATGTATTGATGTATTCGATGCATTTGATGTTTGGAATCGTGTTGCGCGATCCCGATTTTCCGCGTTTCGCCCTCAGCTGCTTTTTGGCACTCTACGCGCTTTTTTGGTTTCGCGTTACGGATTGCTGACCCGTGTCGTTTCGTGTCCTCTAGGCCGATGAATCGCCTCACGATGTCCCCGAAGAAGAGACATCCAGCCTGCTTGCCGACAGCTCCGCCGTGAACCCTGCCGACGAGACACAGATTGTCGCACGCGTGACCCAACACCTCCTCGCCCCAAATGACGACCTTCGCGCAAGCAAGGACCACTCGAACGCGATACACGAGGCCAACAAGGAAGGCGTCCAGGCCTACGCTAAGATTGCTGCACAGGACTGGACCTTTTACGTTACTAAACTCACAATCAACATTGGCCGCACGCCTGAGCCGCCACCGGAGTACCCGCCTCGCTACGACCCCGATGCCGACCCGGACTTCGTGCACATCGATCTTGGTCCTAGCAAGATGGTCTCGCGCCAGCATGCCCAAATCGTCTTTAACACCAAGAGCGAGAAGTGGTTCCTCAATGTCAAGGGTCGCAATGGAATAAAGGTCAACTGCGCGCCTTGGCGTCTGGGCCAATCCAAGCCGCTGGAGAGTGGTGACGTGATCGACGTCGGTGGTATCGAGATGATGTTCGTCCTGCCGCTCGAGACCAGCCCCCTGCACATCCACGACGTCTACCTGCAGCGCGCCGGCCTGCCCAAGGCCGAGCCCGGTCTTTCGGACGACACGCCCCTGCGACATAAGTTGCGCGCCACGACACCCGTTGGCGCCGGTCTTGAATCGTCTCCTCGTGGCGGCTCGACAATACGTAGCACGCTTCCTCGTGGCCAGCCTACGCCGCAGGTGATCGCACCCGCGCCGCCAGACTACAAGCGTCCTGGTACACCTCCGTCAGCCCGAAGCCGCACCTCCATCTCCGGCTCAAACCTCAAGTCTCCGCAGTTCCGCGATATTCCCACCATGGTGGTGCACCCTAACGATGTCGACCTGAGCCTGGACGAGAACAAGAATATGAAGCCTCAGTACTCCTACGCCCAGATGATCACCCAGGCGATTATGAACACCAGCGAGGGCCGCCTCAACCTGAACGGCATCTACACGTTCATCATGGAGAACTACTCCTACTACAAGCACCAGCAAGCTGCTGGCTGGCAGGTAAGCTGAGGCCGGCACAGCTATTAAGATTCCCAAGATTCCCAATGATTCTCCGATAATTCCCACGCTGCCAATGCTGTTGCGCTTTGTTTGCTTCTCCCGTGTATTATACGCGGGGCCCCTGTTTTACTGTGTGCTAATTGTGTGTGCTTCTTAGAACTCCATCAGACACAACCTGTCTCTGAACAAGGCCTTTGAGAAGGTTGCGCGCTCGACCGAGGAGCCCGGCAAGGGAATGAAGTGGTACATCCTGCCTGAGTACAAGGACGAGATGGTGCGCACCGCCTACCGGGGCGGTCGCGGCGGCCACCGTGGCTCTTCGAACCCGTCATCACCTAGCCAGCTGAACTACGTCAACCAAGGTCCTCGCGACATGGCCGCCAAAGACACAGGGTCCGCTCGGAAGCGCCGTGTGTCACCTACCGGCTCCCCACAACCCCGTTCAAGTCTCCGCGATATGCACATGACACCCGACCGCAGTTCGCGCCGCCTCCTCCCGGATGAGGCGCCTGCGTCGTCGGACGGAAGCCCCTTGCCTCGTTACCGTAGAGGCGCTGCTGCAAGTAAAGCCAAAAACAGCACATCCATCCTCGGCGGGGCAGCTACTAATGATGCCTCAGCCAGCGGCACAGCTCCCGATCCAGTCATCCCCCGGTCGCCAACATTAACCTCGACGTTCCTGCAAGACGACATCAGCTCGTCCTTTGTGACGCCGGCACCGCACCGCGTGGAACTCAAGCTGAACCCCCCGAGCACCCTCCAACGACCTAGCCAGCACATGCCGACAAGTTCCCCCGCACCCTTTTGGAAGTACGCCGACATTGGAAGCACACCCTTAAAACCACCAGCATCGTTTGATTTCAGCCCGTCCAAGGCGCTTGGGCTTAGCAGCGGGATGAGCAGCTCTGCGGCCATGGCGGCCAGTAGCAGCCCACCTCCTGTGAAGCGATCTGGGATTAAGTCTCCCATTTCCAGCCCAACGCGCCCTGCACGAACAATCTCAGAGACTAAGGACGAAGTGCCTGCCAGTGATGCGACGGAGGTGCCCCCGACTGTGGAGACACCACCAGCACCAGCACCAGCACCGGCACCGGCACCAATTATTCCAGAAGTCGAGGAGGACGGTGGCTTTGACCTTTCCAAGTATGTTTCTCTCCTTGCCCCTTTCCTCTTGTTCGTACTATTTTTGTGTATAAATGCTGACCATATTCTGCACAGGGGTTTCCAAAGTATCGGCTCCTACCACGCCCCTGTTCGACACGGGTTGCCTGTTGCAACGGCAATGAACGGCAAACCGTGACGGCATTATTTGCTAATTGTGGATTGCTTTGATTTCCTCTTTCTTTTTTTATTTTTATTATTTCTTGTTATTTCTGTCCCCCCTTTGAGGCGGTTGGCGTACTTACTTTTTTCAGTGGTGTATTCTTCCTGATTACTCGGTAGTTTGGTCGTTTGATTTTGTGTTTTTACTTACTTTTGACTTGGACCTCGGAAAAGGGTGAAGCAAAAGGGATTGGAGTACTTTTGATTTGATTTCTATTTCTTCGGTTCTTGCCTCTTTTTTCAACCTTTCTTTCTGTGATTGTTTTCGTGCCTTTTTATTTTCTTACTTGGTTGGGCTTGTGGTTTTTCTTCTCTCTTATTTCTTAAGTCCCCTGTTTATGTATTAACATGGAGAAGAAGCTTGGAGGCTCTAGCTCCCTGGTGTTTTTATTTTTCGTGACAGGAGGTAACTATTTGTCCTTCCCGGAAGGCGTTTTCTACCCCTTTACTTTTGCTCTATTATTTCAACTTTGGTTTCAACACTTGCTTCTTCGTTTTCTCTGCTTTTTGGTGCATACTGCCCTGTCTTTGCCAACACTGCTTGCGTCTTGTCTCGGCACTATTGCCTCTTTTTTGTGACTTGGGGAGCTGGTGTTTGGGGAAAGTAGATACTCGCGTTCTTCAGAGAACAAATTTGAAATTGACACTTTCTTGACCTTTTGCAAACATAAACTTTCACTTGAGAATATGTAGCTTTATAGGCGTGAATAGGCATAAATAGACGTGATATCAATTTGGTCATTGCTTTCTTTGTAGGAAGGCTGGCTTTCAACTATAAACATAAAAAATCATGCGCGACTATGGACAAACTATACTATGGTTTCTGACCAAAAGTACGATTTCATGACGTCTCTTTTCCCCCCTTTTCTTTTTTATTTCCTTTTTTTTGGCAATCCGTTCAGACCTTGCCGCGGGCCAGGAACTTGTCGGGGATGTCGACGTGGCGGCAGCGGATGAACTCGCAAAGGTTCTTGCCAAGACCGTCGAGCGACGACGTGGAGTTGAAGCCGCGGTCGAGGTGGTCCTTGAGCAGGAAGTGAACGGTGCGCAGGTTGGGCATCTCAAAGCGGTCGAGGCCGTGGCCGAGGTACTCCTTGGCCAGAAGCTCAATGAACTTGTCCTTGGTGAGCAGGCTGCGGAGCCAGTCCCACTCATCGTCGTTGCGGACGAAGAGACCAATGTTGGCATCGCTGGCCTTGTCACCGGAACGTCCTAGAACAACCCAGCCCAAGGGGCCGCGGGTAGTGGGACCGAAAGTCGACAGATCAACGGCAGCCTCGGTCTCGTACGAGTTCTGGCGGCGGCTGTAGACCTGGGTGATCTTGGGGGCGGGGATGTCGATGACCTGGTTGTTCCACTCGAGAACGGCGCGGTGCTTGACGACCTCCTGGGGCAGGAGGGCAACCCAGTACTCGTAGATGTTCTTGGGGGCAGCCTGGCGCTGGTCGGGAACGATGGTGGCACCGGGGGCGCTCTGCAGGAAGTTCTCCATGCACCAACGGGTAAAGTTGGGGCCGGTCATGTTGCCGAGACCCAGGACGGTGGGATCGCGTGTCTGGACAAAGACACGGAAGTCGGCGGTAGCCGAGTTCTGGTTGTCCGGGTTCTCGGGAACGGAGCCGACCAGCTGGAACTTCAGGCAGGAGAACTTCTCGATATGCTTGCCCATAGCGTAGCGAATCTGGCGCTCGGTCCACTCGACCTTCTTCTCGATATCCAGACCGACAAACAGGTAGTGGAACTCGGCCTGGTAACCGCCCTGGGCAGTCAGGCCGACCTTGGTGGTGGGAGGTGGCGGCAGGCCCTTGACGCCAGTCATGCGGACCTCGTCCTTGCCGACCTGTGTGAACTTGATGCCCTCGATGTTGGCAGTAACATCAGAGTTGTAGTAGAGGGGGCCCTGGATCTCGTAGACCAGCTGCGAGGTCAGGGTGCCGACGGACACCTCACCGCCCGTGTTGGCCTCCTTGGTCAGCACGGTCTCACCGTTGGCCTCAACGGCAGCGATAGGGAAGCCGAGGTTCTCGCAGCCGTCAAAGAGGTCCTTGAAGGCAGAGTAGTAACCACCAGTGGCGTAGGCAGAGCACTCAATCAAGTGACCGGCCATGAGCGAACCAGCAAGGGCGTCCAGGTCGCTGCGGTCCCAGCCGTGCCACCAAGCAGCGGCACCGATAGTGGGGGCAGCATCAGCAACACGACCGCAGATGACGATGTCGGCACCGGCGCGGAAAGCCTCTGCGATACCGAGGCCACCAAGGTAGCACTGGGCGTAGATGGGCTCGTAGCCCCACTCGTTCAAGTCCTTGCCAGTATCGAGGTTGGTGAACTTCTCGCCCTTGGCAATCAGGTCGTTGACCTGGGAGGTAACCTCGTCACCTTCGATCCAGGCGACCTTGAGGCTCAGGCCCAGCTCGGTGATCTTGTTCTTGACCTCGCGGGCAAGCAGCTCGGCATCAGAGGCACCGGCGTTGACAGCCAGCTTGACGCCGTTCTCCTGCAGGACGGTCAGGGCAGGGGTCAGGCTGCCCATGAAGCAGGGGTCGAACAGGCCAGGGCCCTCGCTCTCCTTGCCCTGACGGGCGACCTTGAGGGCACCGTGGATGGTCATAGTGCACTCGGACATCCAGTCTATGAAGAGTTAGTTAGATGTGCTGTCTTCGACGTAAATTCCCAGAGGGTATTCTCAAACATACCACCAACAATGACGTCGACATTGCAGTTCTTGGCGAGATCGTGAATGGCACGCTGGCGATCGGTGAAACCACCGGAGGCACCGGCGATGCGGATGGGTCTCTTGGCTGTGCTGGACGGCATGATGGCGGTTTGTGTGTGGGTGTTGTGGGAGGAGGGGGGAGAAACGTTGGTAGGAGTGTAAGTCGGAGAAGAAGATCTTCTTGAGAGGGGAGAAGAAAACAACAAAAAAAAGAAGAGAGGAGAGGAAAAGAAAGAGGGGAGAGAAGACGAGGCTAGCTCTTTATGAATGAGAATTCACTTGAATTAACGCAACCGTTGTCAAGTGGCATTATTATAAATGCAAACCTCTATGAGTGGTCAATATTCAACATTGGTACGGAGTGTTGTATGGAGTATGGGGGGAGAAACACACACGAGCAACACCAAAGCACTTACTCGCTCGTTGCCCACACCAGGATCTCCAAGTCCGCCCATTCTCCGAGTAGACCTGCACCGACCCCACCGACCGGCCCGGGACCCATATGCTTTTGGGTCTCAGGACACATTTTTTTTGCAACAGCCTGGTCTTGGCGTGTAGGTACGTACTTTTTGACGGCTACGCCTGCACATTGTGGACGACAGATGTGGAGATGTGCCTGGTTTCCTCCATCTAGGGACCTCTTTTAGCTTCTCGCGAGTGCAAAGGAGGCGTGGGCGGACTCAAAAGTGGAGGGCAATGGCTTGCGATCGCTGATAACAGAGGCGATTTCGCTGTTAATGGAGGTCGGGAGGTCGGGATGAGAATAGGAGCGGGACAAAACGTGTTGGCGGGCAGTTTGGAGAAGCATGGCAGTGCCAGGGACGCGCTCTGTAGGCAAACGTTTCCCGACCAAAGTTGACAATCTACACACAAAGGGTGCATTGCGATAGTGTACACATAAGATGCCTCATTGGTGGCAGGTTGGCGTGTTCCGTGGCTCTGGAGTGCGTTTTGGCGTGCTTTTGGCGCAGAACTTGGGTCCCATACTCCATCTTTTGTTCCCCATGGTTTCTCCAACTTTACCCCTACCCCCTCCCCACGGAGGGGCAATTGGCAGGGGCAGCAGGAGAGAGTTGCTGTGCGTCAAAAGACCCATGAGCCAAGGTAGCCGTGGGAGCCAGAAGGCGTCGCTGGACAAAAATGTCCATTCCAAGCTCTTAATATTCTGCTAAGTTTATGCATTGTTGCTCTCATCTTGTGGGGGACTGATGTCGTTGTGTCATATTGACAACTCTCGACAGCCGTCAACGTTGACATTCTGGCTCTCTACTAGTTGGGTGTCACAGGACGGCTATTTGGGGCTGCTCTGTATGCAGGTTGACGTTTGGCGGAAAAGGTTTTACGCTCGTTCTTATTCCCTGCGTTAGCCTGCGTTTTCGGTGCACTTATTGCCTTGGTGTGGAAGCCGGCGAACGGTGGCCGCTGGCCAACAATGGTTCGGAGAGTGTGGGCAGGACGCTGATAGGGCGGCGATGAAAGAGGGTCGTAGGCGGAAGTGTCGAGAGCGCACCATGAATCAGCTGTGTGGGAGAGGAAAACGTCGAGACGCTTATCTCGGCCGGCCTTCGTCAGTAGTGGGCCACACTTTTTGGTGCCTTTTTGTGTGCACGAGTGCTTGCATCTTGTAACTGTTCCTGTCTCGCAGGCCTGGCAGTGGTTTTCGACTCCAAATCTGCATGCATCGTTGATCTATTCGGAGTGAAAAGGACAGGGCTTTCGGAGTAGATTGCTCAGTGATTCTGAACCTGTTAATGATATTAGTCGAGGCTGCATTGAGAACACAGTGGGGAAAGGGAAACTAGGTGCAAATCCTACCAGACAAGAGCTGAGCGATTGATATCTTGGCAACTGAGAGCAACATCAATTGTGTTGAGCTTTGGATATGTCCTCTAGTCAAAATATTGTAGAGGCGTTATTGATGGTTTTCCAGTGATGTTTGGAGAGAAATTGGGAGGGAAAGGAGAGAGACGAGAATGCGAGAATCCAGAAAAGGGGCATAGGGGATAAGCGGGCCGATTGTAAACATATGTGGAAGGCGCGATGGTGACCTCTATCCCAAAACAACAAACAACATCATAACAGACAATCGGAGGAAGGCACGATCCCAGCCTCAATTTTTGGAACTATAGCTACTTCTGGAAGTCGCTATGGGTGCATACTACCAGTCAATATGACTACAATGCATCTGGCTCTTCCGACGGGTTATATACCACTTCCCAACTATCTACACAGTTCCCTCCCGTTCGGTATCAACCACCTCCTGCATAACGACCTCGCCGTCTGCAGCCACCTTGCTCTCCATGAGATCGCCGCCCGTCTCGACAAAACCGCGGCCATCATCGGCCATATGCACAACGACTTCATCGCCAAACAGGTCGCCCATTTCTTCGAGAGTCTTGCCCTTGGTCTCGGGTAGGAAAAAATAAATGGCAATGGACGAGACAATATTGCAGCCGAAAAAGACCATGTAGTAGCGCCAGCTGATGTTCTTGAAAGCCAGTGCGGCGGGTGTCGTGTAGGTCAACGTTCCCATGAAGTAGGCGAACCAGCCGAGGGCGATACCCTTGGAGCGAACCGCAGTGGGCCAGACTTCGGCAACGTAGATGAACGAAACCGGATCGATGCAGATGTCGTAGCTGACAATGTAAAGGAAGAGGAACAGGACACAGGCGGAGAGACCCGCGTGCGAGGAGGCGCCGGTGCCGTCTACGTATTGACGCTGAAGCAGAGCCTCACCGAGGAGAAACATGGCATTGATCGGGAAGCCGATGACTGATGTTGTTAGGATATCTTGCCTGTAAGAGTGCCTGAAAAAAGAGTTGACGTACCTAGGAGCGTCCGACGACCGACACGGTCAGCCAAGTAAGAGCCGAGGAAGGTGGCACTTGTACCGATCAGAGTATAGACAGCATTCATCATGATGGGCAAACCACCGGTAAAGCCAAGACTCTCGTAAATCAAGATGGCGAAGTTACCGATACCCAAAACTCCTGTTGATTGACTGGCAAACATGAGAAAGAGGACCAGGAACGACCGCTTGCGCCACGAGGGCCGACGGAACATCTGCCAGTACGAGACATCAAACTGCTTGTCATAGGCGACCTGGCGGCAGATCTGAGTGAACTCTGCCTGTGCATTGCGCTCTTCAGCATCGTTGGGGTCGCGGTGCAGCCGACGGACAATTTGCCAGGCATCTTCCTTTCGGTCCTTGAGCACCAGCCAACGGGGCGACTCGGGGATGAACCACACGCCGATGGCTTGGGCAAGCGGTGCCACACAAGCCAGAGCCAGAGGTACCCGCCATTGCACGGTCTCGTTAGTTGCATAGTGCGTGCCGAAGCTGATCCAGGCGACGACCGTGTATCCCGTACCAAGAGCGGCAGAGAACACACCAATTAGCAGACCGCGACGACGAGCGGGTGCGATCTCGCTAATGTATAGCGGTGCCAAGGTGACACATTGGCCGAGACCGATACCCTGGAAGAAGCGGACGATGATGAGCATGGGAATGGCGGCAGATCCAGCAGTCAGAGCACCACCGATGATGCACATAATGGCAGCAGCAAAGATGGCACGGCGACGACCAAGCCAGTCACTGGTGTAGCCTTGGGTAAGGGCGCCGAGGGCCGCACCAAAGGCAAAGAGCGAGTTGATAGCATCGATAATGTTGGCTTCGTAGGTGCTGCCTTTGACGAGGTTGAAGTAGCTGAAGAATCCGGGCTGGCCAATGCTGGACGTGAACACGCCGAAGCCAAAGCCATAGGTGAAGCCGCCTGACGCAGCAAAGAACACCGACACAAGATTGAAGGCCGTGATCTTGGCCATACTTGCGGTGTGGATAACAAACAATAAGAGCTGAGGGCTGAAATGGGCACAAAGAAACAGAAAGTAAAGGCTTGACAAAGTCAAAATATAAACAGAGAAGCTTCCCTGTCGATCTTGTCAGGAAGATCACGATGCCAGGTAGCCGGTTTATAAAAACAAAACATGGATTGAGTGGCTACATCTGCATTACTGAAAAAGATCATATATTCAGGTCTGTTGGTTGGACGGCTGCACGGACATGGTCTGCAGGCAGGCAGGCACATCAGACTCCAACCACAGGCAAAATTGACCACCTCGCCTTCACTTTGTCCTTTCACCTTTACCTCTTTGGGTGTCTTACTTCTCATCACTTTCACAAAATCGTACGGCGGAATTGCATGAACCGATAGTGATTCAAGTGATTCAGAATTTTCTAGGAATACTTGGTATTCTAGGGTTTGATCTGGCCACGCGGACGACGATGTGCGAGAGCTGTACCCCAGAATGTGTGTGGAGTACCCCAGAAGAAGCCAGATGCGGACTTGGACACAAAAAGCTATATCCGGGGTAAAGGCGAGGTGGAGGTAAACGAAAGGCCGCGATGATTCAGGAAGGGCAGGCGAGCCGCGGGGGATGGGTGTGCATCTGCGCGCATCACTTCCCATACAAGAAAAGGACTTGTCCTCTTTGTGGAAGTTTGGATAGATACAATCCTGTATTTGGATCAGATAGTCAACGGTCCTCGTGTTGACCTCTGCCTATATCACATCTCGAAGTGAAAACTGGAGTTCGATTATACAAATGTGGCGTTCTTGTCCTTGCGTGCCGGATGATCGTGCCCGCCTTGGCTCAGCCCTTACCGTACTCCGGATCCGAACAGAAGCTTGTTTGTGACTTCTTGTGCTCGATTAATTTTGTGCCTTTGAGTAGGGTTGGGACAAGGACGTCCTATGCTTAGCTGAGTCGGGGGAAGCTGGAGAACAACTTGTTCCTGATGGGGGAAGGCAACTGATGCGGAGGTTGCACTTGGAATGCATGGGCGGAAGTGCATTTCAGTAGCGTGTTCGAAGAAGAACATAAAAGAAGGATGTTTAAAGAAGTCGGGCAAGTGAAAATCAAAAGAAAGTCTGGGGTAAGACGGCGACGGCGGGCATCAAAGCGCGTGGGTTTTCGCGACCCAAGAGGTGAGCGACTGACACAAGGCGACGCTGCAAGTCAGAACAGCCACTAGCCCCATGCTTGCTTGCGCTGATCCGTCGTTGAAGTCGATGTTGGAGTCGAGAAAAAGGGTCATCACCCCTTGTTGGTGACAGCCATGTTACTTCGGGAGCGTAAAAGCGTTTTCCGCCCCTCCACTGTTGGTTCTATTAGTGGCTTTCTGCAACCTGTGTGGCCTTCTCCAACACAACTTTTGTCTAAACTCTTCAAAAATTCGAAGGTGAAAATGGAGGGTGCGTAACTAGCTGTCCTTCAACTGATTCAGAGGAGGATAATCATTCCGGGGCTTTTAATATTGCCTCGTCGTCACTAACCGGACAACATGAGAGACTCCGAAGAAGCAACGGTGAGAACTGAATATCGAGAGATTAAACAGAGGTCAAGTTGAAAAGCAAAAGCGGACAGAGGTGAGGCAAGGCCAAAGGAAAGACACTAAAGAACAGAAGCACCGGTGCCTCGTTCCCGCTCCGGGGTTTTCACTTGGCGGATCCAGAGAACGCCGTGGTTTTGGCAAGCGTCATAGCTAACGGGCCCCATCAGTGAATGACTGGCCGGTGGATAGCTGCGGTAACGGGGCGCGCAAGTGTAGAGCCCTTGCCATGTGTCGTGGGGCCTGGTTGTGCTCCATGATTGCTTGAAGGAGCTTTTTGCAACTGGGCTAGGCATTGCTCTGCCGCGATATATATCGGCGTTGGGAAGCGTTCATATCGCTCACTCGTCTTCAATTATCTATTTCTGGCGAGTGCTTGCATAACGATACTCTCAAAGCCCCCCTTTTGTTGAAACTTTTGTCGACTTGTCAACTATCACAACTTCTTCTCACCATGGCCAACCCCAACCGGACGGACTATGAGGGACCTGAGCTCTCAGGCCCGGGCATTCTCTGGATCAACTCCAAGGTCACCGACCCGGACACGCTGCCCGTCGACAAGTTCACTCGCTGGTACGAGGATGTCCATATCCCAGATATCATTGCTGCCCGCCCAGGCGGTATCATCTCGTCGTGGCGGTACCAGTGCGCAGACGCCGGCCGTGAGGCACCGTTCCTGGCCGTGTACAAGTGCCCCAACATGGGCTTTATCCAGAGCACTGAGTTCAAATCAATCCCCATGACGCACCCAACGCTGCCGGACAATGGTCCTATCCACCGGTATGCCGACTTTGACGCGCGGTTTCTCAAGCACGTTGAGACGTGGAGCAGCCCCGAAGCCACCGACGGACGCACCGCCACGCTTGTGTCGGAAGCCATTGAGCCGGCTACTGATCTGAGTGCCGATGCGTTCAACGAATGGTTCCGCACGGAGCACATCAAGGAGGTGGCATCTCTGCCCGGCTGGCGGCGCACGAGTCGCTTCGAGCTGGTATTCAAGAAGGAGAACAAGGATGATCCGAACAGCACGGCCAAGATCACGCCGCACTACCTGGCCCTGCACGAATTTGCCAGCAACGACGTCGTGCCAGCCTCAGGTGCTATCGGAGCGTTTCCGCCACAGCTTTCGGCCGCTTCCAAGGCCATTTTGGACGGTGCTCGCAAAGTCGATGTCGCGGCGTTTTCGATACTGCGCGGCTTTGGTGACGTCGGCACGCGCTGGGTCGACACGGAGGAGAAGCGGGTGTAGGAGTCGTCGAGGTCGGCTGGTTGGTTGATCATGTTACAGCACCTGGTCCATATCCGAGTCATGAAAAGCGAAAATAACCAAATCTTTCCAAACCCGAGTGAAGTCCGTGCCTCGGCCGTGCCTTCCGTCCGTGTTCTCCGTGTCCGCTGCTCTTTCCCAAAATCGTTGTCTTCAACCTCACCCCCTTTTCATGCTTTCTTCTTATCTCGTTCACGCCTTCCTCATCGATTGATCTCTTCCATCACTCCTTCCTCACCATCTCTGTCAACTTCCTCCGTAGACCGCCGCCTGATCCGGGAATCGTCTTCCTGGAAAGAACGACTCTCTTGTCCTCCTAGTGCTCCTTAGTCGCTACCCCCGCACGCTAAAGAGGCAAGAGCTGGGGTCTCCAAATGCCACCAAAACAATCCGTATTGGCACTAAACTCGCCTTAAACTCTCCTGAACCCACCCTGAAGCCTCTCCCAACCTCACCAGTTCCTCACCATTTTCATTCCTTCACCAAAAGAGAGTCGCCCTCCGTCCCCTTCGTCGACGAATCGATTTCCCAAGTCGTCAGAGCGCCGGCACTGGGTCCGATCTGCAGCCCTCGTCAACCTATCGCAGCCCAGTGTTTCTTCAGAGGTGGGCACAAAACATATGGAGAACAAGGGTAGAGAGGATCCTCAGTGGGCAAAAAGAGCCAGAAAAGCAGAAAGTCGAAAGTCGAAACGACGAGACAAGGACGTCGAAAGCTTATTGTTATTTTTGTTTTCATTCATCATCTTGATCCTCTTTTTTCTTGTCTCCTTATTTTTTGTCATTATACGACATCACCATCGATCTCTTGTCACATCTCATCACCGGATCCGCGGCCATGGTGTCTTGAAGCGAGCCTCGATCGATAAAAGAGGATCACAGAGGCAAAAAGATACAAAGACCAGCAAAAACGAAGAACGACGACCCCTGCAAACCCCTGTCAGATCGACACAAGATACGAAAATTAAACGCGAACGATATCGCGAGATTTAAAAGGGGCCTTTTTACACAGAGCCTCACGTCATCGTCTTGACAGCACAATTTTTTTTTTTTTTACTGAATATCGACAAACTTCACAATGATTCTTGGCCGGTCGTCAAAGCCACGGTCTCGCGCATCGATTGCGTGTGCGGGATGCCGTGCGCGGCGCACAAAGGTGTGTAGCATTTCTCCAAATCTCAGCCTCAAATCTCCAATCTACAGTGTCCCAGAAGGGTGCCAAACAGTCGTCTAACTTTCCAGTGCATCATCGGCGAAGGCCAGAGCTCTTGCGACAGATGCATTCGCCTCTCCAAAACATGTGTCCTCCGAGACGACGACGAGCGCAAACGGCCCGTCACCAAGGCCCAGGTGCATGCCCTCGTGCGGCGCATCGGTGCACTCGAACAACGACTGAGCGATGCAGGTCTCGAGATTCCACCGACCCTCGCTGACGACGTGGCCACGGCTGCCGCTATGCAGACACCACGCGACCAGCAGAATTACGGCGACGACAGCGATCCACGACAACGGCGGACATCCATGCGCGACGACGTGGCGGCAGCTGTGCAAGGCAGCGTCGTGTCGGCGGCAGCATTGGTGGCAGCAGCGACAGGCCACGGCCGGAATGCAGCAGCACAAGCACTTGGGGGTGGTGACGGAAGCCGCGATATGGACAGCTCATCTCCTCCACAACACCAACAAACACACCACTATACTTCGGGAACCACACCATCCTCGGCAAACGGCGGCAGCAGATCAGGGTCCATGTGGCCACCACCACCAATACACAACACACAGGACCGGAGCAAGACTGGACACGGCTCTGCCAGCAGGACAGATGGCAGCATCAGCGGTGCCAGCACCAACGGTAACGGTGCAGTCGGCTCGAGCAGCGGGCCGGGGATGATGATGGACGAGACTGACTCGCCTGCGAGCACAGTTGCCTCGTCAGATATGGCCTCGTCTGCCATGTACAGCGAGTCTGACCAGCGACGGCGGTTACGTTCTGGTTCGATGAGCAACATGGGCCCACGCGGCCACTCACGGTACATTGGCATCACGACCAACTACCACATCTACTCCAACATGTACCATGCCGAAAAGGAAGAGACACGGCGTGAGCGTGAGAACAATGCGGCACGCACACGCGAGTTTCTGGCCAACATCCCGTTCGAGGCACACCGACATCTCATCAACCAGTTCTGGTCATGCTACAACACGATTATCCACATTGTCCACCGCCGGGCGTTTGAGCTGGATAGCGGCATGATGATGGGTGGCGGCTCGAGCGAGAATAACGGCAACGGTAGCGACAGCAATCGGGAACCAGAGATGGTCCCAGGCGCAGGAAGCAGCAACACCGGAAGCGGCAGCTACTATTCACCATTCCTGCACGTTTGCATGCTGTCCATTGGCTATCGCTACTCTGATCGCACAAGAGCTGATGTGCAAG
Source organism: Ophiostoma sp. CBS 140.51 (assembly GCA_029298735.1). Lineage (NCBI taxonomy): Eukaryota > Fungi > Ascomycota > Sordariomycetes > Ophiostomatales > Ophiostomataceae > Ophiostoma > Ophiostoma sp. CBS 140.51. Next base: position 37,083 of record JANSLP010000194.1, read on the forward strand.
CATTTGCGACACCGGATGGCGAGTCATTACTGCACGAGGAGGCCAAACGGCTGGTTGACTCAGAACTGCAGATGCCTGGCGGGATTCCGTCGCTACAGGCCTTATTGTTGCTGGGAGATCTCGAGTGCGGTGTCGGCCGCTACAACACAGGATGGCTGTACGCCGGTATGGCATGTCGGTTGATCTTTGACCTGGGTCTGAACCGACAGATTGGCCAGGCCGGGCAGTCACGGCTGGATATGGAGGTGAAGCGGACGGTGTTGTGGGGATGTGTCGTCCTGGACCGGTTCTGGGGTTTGTTTTTAGGTCGGCCGACCAGCATCAAGATTGCAGACATTACGATATCCAACAGTCCGACAAAACCACGACCAATGCAAGGCTGTCTTCCGATGGGCCCACAATGCCGGTTCGAAACGGAGATTTACGATGCACTCATCAACCTGACGGACACAGCCTCGAAGCTGACGGATGCCGCCCACCGCCACTACACGACCTCCGATCCTAGCGCGTACTACTTTGTCACGGGCCTTCACCGTGAGCTGCGCAACTGGTACAAGCACCTGCCTCCTCGTCTGCAATGGACACCTGCGAACCTGGCACGCGACCCGCCATCGGCCTTTTTCAACCTTCACCAGCAATATCATACCATGTATATTCTGATGTACCGACCGTTCCTGTCGGCTGGCAAAGCCACACCAGCTGGCACGCACAATACGGGCGGTGGACAGACAAACGGCAACCCTGAACCGGCGCCCTCTCGGAACAATGGAGGTAATGGTGGCCCTTATGAGGACGTATTCGAGGACAGCGGCGCGACTGACGAGGGCGACGACAACGACGACGGCATGGACCCAGAGCTCGGCACAGACATCGTGACGGAAATGGCGCGCAAAATGTGCTTTGCGCATGCAATCGAGGTGGCACGCATCTACGAGGCATTCTGCGCACGGTTTGAGTGCCGCAGCATGTTTGTGACGGGCATGCAGCACGCAGCGACAGCGGCTTTTGCAATTGTCGAGGGTCTGGCAACACAGAGTTCCGACAAGCAGGCAGAGACACTGTTGCACTTGCAGAGACTGGCCGAAGCGTTGTATGCACACGCGAGCGTCTATTATCCGGCACGAGTCATGTCCAACATTCTGTTCCGGGTACTTGGCGAGTACCGCGACAATCATGCCCGGCAGGCTGCCCAACAGCAGCAGCAACAGCAGCACAATCAACAAAACGAACAACAACACAACCAGCAGTACCAGCAATCGCAACAGCAGCAACCTCTACCACACGCGCAGACCCATGCACACCACATGCACCACCAGAGCATCGACATGGCCGACGCCAATACAGCCCAACCAGCCACGATTGCACCAGCATGGACGACGACATCGACAAGTCCAGGCACAATGAAGCCACCACCTGTTCCTGGACAAGGAGGGCATATGGCGACTGGAACAGGCGTACCTATTCCTGGCGCGACGTCTGGCCATTCTGACTGGACTGGCCTGATGCACAACAACGGACATGATGACGTTCGTGGTGCGCACGGCACAATGATGGAAGGTCCCATGGTTTCTGGTACGGGGCCAAACAACTTTGTCGATTTTGAGTTTGACTCTGGCATCTGGGAGTCGATTATGAATACTCTGTCACAGCCATTGGATTTGGGGGCGTAGGTGGAGGCAGTGTGATGGCTTATGTTTATGACTTTCTTTTTTTGCACATATGATTTTGGATACATATTTTAGACATATTTCTCGTTTGTATAAGAGGCACACTACGATTTAAAGGCGACGGTAGAAACAACTTTCAGCTCACAGACGAGATACGATTTAGAAGAGTCAACAGAGAAAAACGATATTATGATTCAATTCCAGTGCAAGATAAGAGTTACATGGTATGAAAATGACTGAGAGCGACCAAATGCAGAACGCAAATAAATGATACAATACTGCCAGGGAAAAATGAAAACTAATTCTTACAAAACGCCCGTTCCTTGATTTCGCTTCGTTGTACGAATGTGATTTTATCGCTCCACATTTAGCTCGACCGGCGGATCTTGTTCTTAATCTTCTCGCCCAGGCTGACCTTCTTCTTGTGACCAGAGCTGCCACTGGCACCACTGCCGTTACTGTTACCGCTGCCGTGGTGGTTGCCAGGCTCAGCGCCCGCCGTGTCGTTAGCACCGGGCTGGTTGCCGCCGCCCACAGCAATACCCTTCTCCTCCAGAATGCGGTCGGCCTCGCGACCGGCACCCTCGCGCGCAGCATCAAAATCGCCGCCGTCAGCCTGCAGACCAGAGCTGCGAATGTACTTTTCGCCAGTGCCCTCGCCGTGGGAGGTGGACTGCGGCTTGTCATCGTCCTCGTCGTCAGCGCCGGCCGCATTGCCGCCAGCAGCACCGCCAGAAGTAGCAGCACGGTCGCCGCTGTAGGCCTGTCCCGCATCGCCGTGGTTCTCACGAGCAACTTCCTGTATGGGGCGAGGACCAGGGCCATCGACGTTGGGCTCACCGGTGGCGCCGCCGCCGCTGCTGGGGACCTTGGAGCCCTTCATGCCGGCCTCACCAGCCGTCGTAGAGGTGGCAGCCGGGTTGTCAGAGCCGGCGTTGGCAGCCGCCGTGTTGTCTGTGGTGGTGGAAGTGGTGTTGGCGTTGTTGGCGTTGTTGACATCGTTGACCGAAGTGGACGAGGTAGCGGTGTTGTTGTCAAACGACTTGGCACCGGCGACGCCACCGGCAACACCGCCGACACCAGCAGCACCAGCAGCACCCGTGGGGCCCACAGCGCCAGTAGAGCCAGTAGAACCAGTGTTGCCCGAAGTGCCCGTCAGACCAGCACCGCCGGATGGCGACTGAGACTCAGAGTAGCGTGCGTTGGCATACTCCTGCTCGTCCTTGTTGCCAGCATCGTACGGCTCGCCCTTGGAGGTATCGCCCAGGACGCCCGAGATGGGCTCCTCGTTGCTGTTGGGGATGGGGCTGCCAGGAGTGGCCGAGGTGGCCGTGGTAGTGTTGTTGAAGTTGGAGGTGGAGGTTGAGTTGAAGTTGTCGGTGTTGGAGGTGTTGTACTTTCCAGAGGTGGCAGCATTTGCGGCAATGTTGCTGTGATTGTTGGTATTGTCATAGCTCGGGCCGGTCGTGTTGTTGACGTTGTTGAACTCTGAAGTGCCGTTGGCATTCTCAGTAGTGGCGTTGCCGTTGCCGTTGTTGGGCCAAACGGCCTGTGCCGCGGCGGAAGCCATGTTGTTGATGCTCTCCATTGTGATTGTGTGTTGAGGGTGTGTGAGGGTGTGTGTGTTGCGTGTTGAGAGGGTATACAAGCGTGGGTATGATATGGGCTGCGTTAATGATCAAGAAGTGTTTTTATTGTTTTGGATTGAGAAGTTGAATTGAGGCTGCAAAGGGATGGGAAAGAACGGTTGCTATATAATGGCCAATTTATCCCAGTTTAGAAAGAATATCCCTAACTCTGACGTCGATGGTTCCTCCCTCCTTTGGGCGCGCGTGGGCTTGGACAGGAAAGAACAAGGAAACGGAAGTACAGCGTTGCGCACCAGCTGGTTGGCTCCTTCCCATCGATCGAACAAGCTTCGAGACAAGCAGGACAAGCAAAGACAAGGCGGGTATTTCGGCCGAAGGGGCCTTTTGTCTACTTCCTTTCTTCTTTCTTCCTGTCCTTTTTGGACCTGTTTGTTCCTTTTCTGTGTCACTCGTTCGCGCCTTCCTGACTAGCTACAACCCGGCTGACGCTTATCTCGGCGGTCGGTGGTCCTTCTTTTCCCGTTTTTTTTGGCCGTCCATATGGCGTTTGGCCCTGTTTCGCCATTTCGTCTTATTCTTTCGTCGTTGTGCCATTACTTGTGTACTTCCTTTTGCTGGGCGTTTTGCCTGCTCGCGTTCATTTCTTTCTTTACTAATGACATCCCGCTGGTCTGTTCTGACACATTGACCGGCGAATTGCTTTTTCCTGGTGAATTTTGGTAGCAAATATTTTGCGACAGAATATACTTTGCGAAATCAATCAATAAACATTTTCCCAAAGTCAATTGATACTCTCGATGGATTCCATCTGTGAATTGACGTCGTTCTCCAACAATATTGTCCAGCTTTCTATGTGCATGACGTCGCTGTTGGTGGTTGTCCAATTACGTCACTGTGCAAAAAGGAAGGACCATCCACAATGAGAAAAGTGGGTCTCCACACACACCTCACCAGCTCACGAACACTTACTAACACGCCAGAAAACGCTTGCACAGCTGAAGCTTCCAGGCGCACCCCACTGAATGACCCCACTGTAACCAAAAATACAGGCAGTCGATGAGACACAAAGCTTGCCTATTTCGGCGGGCCTAAAGTTTGGTATCAGCACACGGGAAGGCGCCTGTTAGTGCATCGGACACGCCAGAGACGCTAAAACCCAGACAAGGATGTGCCTGACAGAACGGAAAGTGACACAAATGTGCATTAGTTGGAGACGAAGTGACTTCATTTTAGTTTTAGAACGACGATTTCATCACATCTGTGCAGAGTACGATCTAGATTTGAACAGTGATATTTTGGCCCAAGACTTCTAGCGTCTTGTGGAAGAATTCTTTCTTGTTTGGACTTTGTAGTATATTACATTAAAACAGGCATTTGGGAAAGGAGAGAATGGAAAGATATAGTAAGAAAAATGAGAGAGCGAGGGAAAATAGAAAGAAATGGAGACATGAAGAGTACAAGTCAATGTACACATTGTGTGAGATGACAGACAGTAGAAAAACAGGACAGTAAAGAAAGTTGTGCGGTATCAATCAGTTTCAGTGAGTTTCGATCCTTTATGAAAAGAGAGAGATAGACAGAGAGAGAGAAAAGAGTTGGAAAAATATGTGTAGACCTAGATTGGCTTATAGCAGCAGGGCAGCAGCGAAAACACCGACCACGGCGGCCAGGCTGCTACTCACAATGCTGCCAGAGACAGCACCGGCCGTGACAACAACGCCCGAAGCGCTGCCAGTCTTGGACGCCGTCGGCGAGAAAGTGCCGCTTAGAGTGCTGTTGCCAGAGCTGCCGGACGAGCCAGAAGAACCGCTGCCGCTGCCGCCATTGCCCTTGCCCGAGGTAGGCAGAGCAGTGGGCGGCGTGAAAGTCTCGACAATCGGCGACGTGCAAGGCACCAGCACGATAATGTTGGTTGTCGTCGGCGTCAGGGCCAGGTGGGCACCGTTGGTGGTCGTGACAACAGCAGCCGAGCCCGTGTTTGAGCCCTTGCCGTGGCCCTTGTTGGTGTAGGTCTTGGTGACGACGTACGAAGTCTGGTACGAGGCCGGGCAATTGACAACAGAGGCAGCACAGCTGGTGATGGTGTAGGTCGTGGTCGATAAGACGGTCGACGTGACAGCACCACCACCGACGCTGGCACTGGTAGCAGCAGTGACTGAAGGGCTGGAGGACAGAGCAGCAGATGAAGTGGTGGGAGGCGGGCTGATGGTGTTGGCAGGAGTGGACGAAACAGCAGCGGCCGAAGGAGTTGAGGAGACGCCAGCAGCAGATGACGACGGCGACGAAGAAACAGCGGCAGCCGACGACGAGGAAACGACGACAGGGATGCTGGAAGACGAAGAAACGACAGCAGGAGAAGATGAGGCCGGGCTGGACGAGTGCACAGACGAAACAGCAGGCGACGAGGCAGAGGCTGCAGCAGAGCCCGAAGTGGAAGCCGACGCCGAGTACTTGGCGGTGGACTTGTTGTTGTCGTAACCAGAACCTGAGCCAGAGCCAGAGCCCTTGCCAGAACCAGAGCCAGAGGAGCCAGAGCCACCAGAGTACGAGCCCGAACCAGAGCCGGAACCTTTGCCAGAGCCAGAGCCAGACGAACCGGAACCGCCAGAGTAGGAACCAGAGCCACTGCCAGAACCAGAGCCAGAGGAGCCAGAGCCACCAGAGTACGAGCCCGAACCAGAGCCGGAACCGCTGCCAGAGCCCGAGCCAGAGTAGGAACCAGAACCAGAACCGCTGCCCGAACCAGAGTACGAGCCAGAGCCAGAGCCGGAGCCGGAGCCGCTACCAGAGTAAGAGCCTGAGCCCGAACCCTTACCGGAACCGTACGAGCCAGTCTCTTTGGAGGAAGAGGCAGACGAAACGAACGTGGCAGTCGTGCTACCGCCGTACTTGGCACCGCCGCCGCCACCGAGAGCACTGGTGACAGCGCTGGCAATGGAGCCCCAGCACTGAGTAGCGGTAGGAGCCGACAGAAGCGTCGTCGAGATGGTCGGGACAGCACCAAACGTCTTGTAGTCGACCTGGACATCAGCCAGAGCGTAGGCACCGACGTTGCAGTCCCAGTACTCGCGCGACTGCAGACCGCAGGCCTCGGTGGTCTCCAAAATGCTGACAAACTCAATAATGTTGGCGTAGACACCGACCTCGAGGCCAGCACCAATGCCGACCAGAGACGTGCCCTCGGCGCCGCACTGCGTACGCACACGCAGATCGGCCTTGAACGTGGCAGTGCCGCTCTTGACGGATACAGGGAGAGACTGGGCCGTGATGCCATCAAAGAAGGACTTGGTCACAGTGCCCTGCATGAGGCTGGCCTCGACATAGGCGCCGTCAGCCAGGGTCACCTGGAAACCGCCGGCATCAATGTCAATCTTCTCGGACAGACTGAAGACGAGATCGACAGCAAAGACGACGCCAACACTGAGACCAGAGACACCCATGCCAATGGGCGTATTGGACGTGAACAGGTTGATGGTGTAGACGGCCGACTCGCTGACCTGCACGGCCAGATCAACGTAGGCCTCAACGCCAGTAAAGTCGAGGCGCAGCGTAGGGTCGACGAGCATATCGTCAGTCAGCGAGGCAGAGACAGAGCCCTTTGTGTAGCAAGTGTTGCACTGGACAGCCATGGTCACCATACCGCCAAGGCCGTTGGGATAGGTGCCGTCAAAGAGCATCTCGTTGTTCCAGGAGTGAGAGAGGTCGTACGAAGCCGCCGTGCGCGTCTGAAGGCCACGGGCGACCTCGACGCTCTTGTCCAGAGCATTGCGGGCAACCAAGTCGTTGCCGCGAGCAAGGTGTGCCGGAGGCAGAGCAGGGGCCACAGCAACAGGGCCGGCCTGGCAGAGTGAGGCAGCAAGGGCAACCCAGCCGATGGGGTTGTTGAAGATCATGGCGAAGATGCTGTGTGTGTGTGCGTGTGTGTGTGTGTGTGTAAATATAATCAAAGATATACAGGTGAAGGTAGGCGAAAGTAGGTGAACGAAAGTATAGTCAATATACGACCCTGGGCGGAAACGACAGGTAAAAATGGTACTAGACCAGCAAGAAGTGAAGTGAAATAGAAAGAGGAAAGGACCAGCTCGTCTAGAGGAGGACCTGTTATCCGTCTTTCTTGATGCGTTGAGTAAATGACAGACGGGGGTGAAGAAAGATCAGCGAAAGACTTGAGAGAATAGAAAAGTAAATAGAAGGGAAAGGGGGGAGGAAAAGGAAGAGAAGGAAAAATAAGTGAAAGACGATGTAAACGAAAGAAGGTGAAGAGTAAAGAGAGAGAGGACGAGAAAGGAAACACGACAAGAAGGGAGGGAAACAACTCTTGCTTTATGGACGAGGAGGGGAGACGAGAGAATAGAGAGCGTGAGTAGGGGCCATGAGAAGACGAGAACGAGAGCAAGAACACAACTACAACTGCAACGGTCACGTCTCCCGAGCAGGGCCACTTACACGGCGACAGCCCGAGAGGCACCAGAGAGGGGGGGTCTCCATGTTGAGGTGGGTTTCCGAAATAGGTAAGGCAGGGGTCAGCGGACGAGAGCGACTTGAGAACGGGGGTGGGGACGAGGAGACGATGGGAAAGAGGCTAGACTGTAGACGGACTCGACTGACGACCAGAGATGTTTGCCTCCCCTTAGGGGAAGTGATGGGCATGAAAGCGTGGACGATGGGCAGAAAAAAAAGGGGGGTACGGGATAAGCTTGACGAGGGTGAGAGATAAAAGAATAAACTATTAGACAAGAAAAATAAACGATTAAACGGCAAAACAAAACGTCCAAAACCACTACTACACAAAAGAAACAGCAGCACAGCTGCAAAACGGCAAAGCCTCACTCGTTTCATGGCCAGCAATACGGCAATGCACCTTGCCCCGTGCTGGGTCAGTTTGGGCCATTTTTGGTCAGTAATTACCAGGCCAGCGTCGTATCCGAGATGGTGCTCAGATCAAGGGCCCAATTTTGGAGGAAAGATGCTACCAAGTGTCTGACTGGGCTAAATCCTGAGATCTTTCTTTGTCTACTCGGTATCGTCTTTTTTATATCTCTTCTGGTCAATGAGCAAGTTCCTCGAGCTCGTGATGCGCGCTATTGTGTTGTTTCCTTCATCCGTATCTCCCTCTCAATGAGAGTAGGAACATATCGGAATCCGGATCCAGTGGAGCGAGATGCTAGGTTGCTTGAATTGGCGAGAGACGAGAGACTCCAGGATGAGCATAAAAAAGAAAAGAAGTACCAGGTACTCCGTAGATGGGAATAACGTTGCTGAAAGACCGTTGGATAGAGGACGGGCCGAAAGGATCTTCTGTTGTAAATCTGGTTCACCGGATGCAGAACAAGAAACAGAATAGAAAGTACATTTTACAGCACGCAAGTACTAGAAAAGAACACAGAAAATACGCATAATAGGACGAAAGGCTGAGTTTCTTGGTTTTCTTCAACCCTGTTCTTGCTTTGATTTACACAACGCCCGACAGATCAATTTCAGTGCATCTCCAGGCTCTGAGTGGCCAGCCCTCCGCGATGCCCGTGCGTCTGCCGTGAGGCTCATCTCAGGGGAACACAGGAAATCTACCACAATCGACATTTATTCGTCCTCTTTGACATAATGGCCACTAAAGCACTTTAAAGACTAAAATGCCAAAAGGTAGACTTATCAGACTCTGGGAACGAATGAGATGTGTCCATCGCCCATGCCACATGTTCCGCTTTTGACTACAACGGATATCCCTCGTACGACACGGCCTTGAATGGAAATAAGGGAGAGGGAGAGAAAAGAAGAAAAGAGGCTAATGCAGGTACATCAAGCAGGTACAAAATACAGGTACATGACCCAAAATCACGCCAAAAAAGACCAACGCAAGACGGCGAGTATGTTAGCCAGGTCGAGGAAGACCGAGGTTTGTCCAACGCCACGGGCAACCAAAACTAAGAGAACTAATAAACTAGAAAGACAAGCAAAATCCAACCAATTTATGAACTAAAAAGAAAAAAAGTATTCCCGGTAGAGCCAGGCCAGGGGCAAAAACAGGCACCACTTTGGACGGTCAATGCTGGATGGCAGTGGTGAAAAGACGAACCAGAGCGAGACTGGACGAGTTGATGGGCTGCTGTTTTGACAAACTGATGGGTTGAAAGGAGACAAGAGATTGAGAGTTGACAAGTCGTTGTTCAGTCTCACACCAAAAATCGACTTACAGCTGCGCTCTGACCAATGGCAGCGTCGCATCCCGGTGGAGACTGCAAGTGCACAAAGACCGTCTCCCCAAAACGTGCACCCAACTTTCTCTAACACGCCAGGGGGCAGGAACAGGGGGTGAGGGGCGAGAACGGGTTGGTGGATCGAAAGACTCCTTCCCTCGAAGCATTGCCCACTCAGAAACTCCAGAGCACCTGGAATAGAGTTGACGCCACCGGGAAGAAAAAGAAGAAGGAGCCTTGGGGAGCGTGGGTTCCCCTGCAGCATATCCCGCACCCAGTCCCCAGTCCTGTGAGAGGCTGTAAGACGAGAAGGTGCGACTGGGCAATTGGGGTCGAGATTGGTCCATTCGATTATTTAGAGATATTGTCGAGGAAAGAGTCGCTCCTTCCTGCAAGCAGAAAGTATGTGGAGCAGCCAGTCACAGGCAAGAACAAAAAAGGGGAACGCAGACTGCAATATGAACAGTGTCGCCTTTTTTGCGGATAGGTCTTCTGGTCGTCGTGGTAATTACATTGTATTTCCACCATTTCCACCATAGCAGTGGTCGCTATATGTTGTATTTTATTACTGAAGATTACAAGTAGTAATACTGCACACATAGACTGCTCTTTGCGAACAAAGTGCTGCGACGTGCTGTTGCGCCTGCAATGGCAACCGCCGCCCAAAGTGGCAACTGCTCCACTGCCGTGGGAAGGAGCCATCCACAGCACGACAGAGAATGGGAAAGAGGACAAAAAAAGAAACAGCTCGAGCAAACGGCAAGTGCCAACGAGAAGCACGCTGTCTGCTGTCGGGACTAGTCCAGGGCAGTTCACGCGAAACAAGTCGCGGCCTCGTTCTTTCTCTTTGCGGCCTGTTGCCCAATTCTGAAGTACTTCGTACCACGAGCCTCCTTCCCTCCTCCTGCTCGTACTCGTTCCTTTCTCCCTCCCTTCCCATCACAGACCCAACCCAACAGATAAGCTTCTCAGTCTTCCCATCTTCCCACGCTTGTGTTCCAGGTTGGCCTTGTGTGGGTCTCCTTTTCCGTCTCTCCTCCCTTTCCCTTCTTCAGCGGGCCCCAATGAGGCACGAGAACAATGTCCGGGTGCAGCTACCGGGGATTCCGTCAGAGTGAAAGTGTCTATTATATTGACCATCTCGACAACAAGACGGATGATGGCGCGAGGGGAAGTCGACCAGAAGACGACGGATTCGAACAAAACAAGCATTAACAATTCCGGAACCTCTATCGAAGGTGCCCTAAAAACTTGCGCGATGCTTCAGATGTTGCGTTTGAGCCCAAAGCCGGCACTAACAGAATCAACTACGGAGAACCAAAGCCCTCTAGGCTGCACCAAATAGACCAAGACCGGCACTAACACGTCGAGGACCCTTTTTTCTTCTTCGGCTTGTCTTCCTTTTTCTACCTTAACCCTCTTTTTTGTATGCTCAACATCCACAGAGAAATAGAGAACACAAGAGACCGGGTCTCATTATCAGCCGCGGCGCTTGACCTTGACCTCGACCTCGACCTTCTGGTGTGCTTCTGGTGGGCCGCCGATATCTTCCCGGGGAGTCTAGCATGCGCATATACAAGACGCACTCTCAGTCTATCTATCACACTCCGAGTTATCTCGATCCGAAACTCTGTTGACTTCTCCGGAGATGTACAAAACGGGACAGACCGACTTGATAGACAAATGCCACAGACGGCCTGACAGACAATATGCCAAATTACACGCCGGACACCTTCTAGACAGACAATGAAGAATGGGAGCGCCCGGAACGACTGGAAAGTTTGGGTCTTGTCCTGACACAACGACCACCCACGTGCTCCCCAAGTTCGATCCAGTGCTCTCCTTAAACCACTGTACTTCCGCACGTGGACTGTAGTCAGGGCACAAGGACGGCGACAAGAGGCGACAGGAGGCGATAAACCAGACAAGCCAGAAAGCCAGACATAGCCAAACCTCTGGCACATGTCTGTCGGGCACGTAGTGTTGATGGCAGATTATCGACGGCCGACAATAGATAACTCATCCGTCAGACACATCGGAGCCGAAGCAGACAAGAGGCGAAAAACGTGAGACCCAACATGGTCAACATGGCCAGCATAATAACCAAACAAGGCAAAAAGTGAGCCAAAAAGTGAGCCAAAAACGGGGCAACGACATGAAGCAACGATATGAGGCAATTGCTGTATTGACTGCTCTCTCCTCGGACTCGTCACGCCATCCAGTCTCTATTCGTCAAGCTAACGGAATCATGAGCTAAACGAGTCGACCTGAAAGAGTCCAGCTGAAAGGGAACGCTCTCTCATGCAACAGTCTGGCCTTGTCTCGTCCTCAGCCTGGTGTTTCTCGTATTGAGAGCCTCCTGGTGTTTGGATGGGTTTGGACAAGGTCTCGCTGGGCCTGGACCGTGACCACTGTAAACTTCCTTTTTGTGTGTGTTTTGCACATTGTCTGAAACGACACTGTCAGTGCGGTGTTCTTGCAAGAATACACTGACAAAAGAAAAGACTCTCGAATTGTTGTGACAAGCTTCGACCTTGTTCCCAAATATAGACTTTAAGGTTGTTTTAGGATCACCAAAACGGATAGTCAAGAAAAGGGATGACCAAAAAGTGCTGGGGACAGCTCCTACGGCAAATAAGAATAGAAACAGCAGGGCAGAATAGAAAATGAAGCGAAAATCGAGGAGAAGATCGTGAAAAGGTAAAAATACATGCAAAACCCACCATATTGGGCCTTGAGCGGGACTTTGCGTCTCAGAATCTCGAAAGAGGGGAAAAGAGAAAGCGGACAAGGCTCACGATGAAAATGGCCGGCAGTGGGCAGCAAAACCAAGACGGGCAGTCGGCACTGTCCCAAAGCACTCCAAAATGCAACATGCCCCGTGCTCTGATGCTCCCCCAAACCCCTGTCACCACTGCAAACGCAACAAGAAGGAGACGTGATGGCATTCCTGTAACGGCATGTCGGCCTCCTTTAATATTAATATTGTTCCCAATGTTCCCACGATCGATTCACGGTGCTTGTTTTTTACACCATGTTGCATACTACGAGTGTCCCTCGTTCTTTTAATAGAAATTCGATGAAGTCTTTGACAATGTCGCCGGGTCCTTGCCGCTGGATCTCATCATCTTCGATACACCCCCGATGACTACAAGTACAAATACGACATGCCGCCCAGTGTGGCCCTGCATGCTCTTAAAAACCCTACAAAAGCCTCCGCTCTGGTTGTTTCACACCAGTCGTATTGAAGTCGACAAAACGACGTCCAGAAACAAGAGGCGCTCACCCAACACTCACGATGGTGGGTGGTATGTGTTTTGCAAACTGAGAAGGAAAATAAGAAAAAAGAAAGGTAAAGAAAATGATTAATGTCAATTGTAGGCGACCGTGCTTAATTGCTAACCTAGGAGTATTAGACAAAAATAACAAAAGAAAATACATAAAAATGGGTGGCGGCCCCAAAAACGGCTCGAGCAAAAGCGGCTCAAGAAACGAGGTTGAAAAGTATCCCAGACCTCGTCTTCAAAGCACAGCAAGTGCTGTCTGATGATGCGCCGTCTTAAACGGGGTAAGTAAAATACGAGAAACCCAGAACAAAATGACGGTATGACATAAGGTGCAAGCAGAGAGAAACCCACAGAAATAGACAAGACATGGACGTGTCGAGTGCCCAGTGAGAGAATAACAAAGGGGGATCGTTCGAACAGACAAGCACAGCCACGCCATGCAGACAAAACCTGCGACGTACCATAACATGCTGTCCGAGGAGCAAAAGAATGAAAGCCAAAAGCAAAAGCTATCCAGTAGACCGTGGGTGTGATAGTTGTAGTAGAAGCGCCGAGAACTCCCTGTGCTGTATGCCTGAGAAACCTAAAAAGGGCAAATAAAACCAAAAGTGCAGAACTCCATGGAAACGAGGGGGGAGCCATGAGGACGAGAAAGTGAGGCCGTCAGAAAGAAAGGAGGCAGGACACGGTGAACAACCAAGTCAAGACAAGCCCATGCAGCATCTTGGCATATCATGCTGGATGCCGACCAAGACCTCCATGTCTCTCCTCGTAACTGTATATTTTGCACGCTCTGCCTCTGCCTCCATCTCCCATAGGCTCTTTCTCCTCTAATTCACCTGGCAGAGCAGCTCAGCCTCCAGGATGAACTTGCCCTCCTTGTACTTCTCCGACGCCTCGTAGGCCTTGTCGTACTTCCAGCCGACAATCTCGCCGCAGCCACGGCAGGTAATGTCGCGCACCACGTGCCGGCCCGTCGTCATATTGCGCTCGGCCGCGGTGCCCGCCTCGACGTTCACCACAGAGTTGAACAGGTACGCCTTGCCATGTTGGCCCCGGAAGTTCTACATTCGTCAGTACTCTATTCAATCTGATAGTCACGGAACCGGGTACATACTCTGCTAATAATGTCATCGTGGTTGGCAAGGTGCGCCTTGCAGACCTTACAGCCGTAGATGCGCGAGCTGTTAAGGTATGTGTTGTACGTGAGACCCATGGTTGTCGACGGTGAGAGTATGAAGCTCAAAAACGAGAATCGGTTTATCAAAGGTTCCTTGACGTGTCGGGACCGGCCGGACGTTTGTGATGTAAGCGGAGGATGAGGAAAGCGGTGATGCAATCGTTCGTCTGTGGCAAACGGATCGGAGGTTTGCGTTTCGAAAGAGGTCTTGAGGATCGTCGACACAAAAAGACAGGTATATCTTCACGAGGCGATTTCTCGAATCGGAATGTCTTTGTTCTTTGTCTTTGTCGTCGATGATGGCGAGATGTTCTCATCGATCGCTGCTTATCCGTATCTCTTGGGGACGCTCTATCGTTAGGGGACGAGGCTTAGGAGAATCAGAGGTGGGAATCGACGATAAGGGCGGGAATGTCTGGGGAGCCTAAGTGGGTTACAGGGCTGGAGCTGGGGGCTGGAGCCTTGGGGAGAGATGATGCGGTGAGGGTCGGCGATGATGGAATGCTGATGCGTTGGGGAAGATGAACAAAAGAAGAAAGGAAGAAAGGAAAGAAAGACAGAAAGACAGAAAGAGGACGATAAGAGGGGAAACCAAACAGCTAGTGAAGGAGCGATGGCGTTACGGACTGAAGAGTGAATGAGGCGTCGGCGGGGAAAGAGCGCCCCAGAGCGTACCCTTTTTGGGTGAGCACCACAGCGCATGACCAGGTGACGACACAGCTCACACGGTACGGGAGTGATGCACTTGGATGGGGAATGGGAGGCGTTGGTGGGGTTGGGCTAGGCCACCCATTAGCACCCAACCTTTCCTTCCGAATTCCCCAATCGGGTGCAAAGGCCCCACAGTTCTTACCAACGTCTTACAGTGTTAACAGAGTGCCTACAAACCGTCTTCAAGGAAGGTACGACAAACAGTAATACCAACACCAACACAGCCAACAGACAGATTAAGAGAATACAAAAAGGTACATGTACATTTACGTGGGATGACAGCATTATTAGGAATCACTGGGACGGTAATTTTTGCATAGATTTCTGATTTTATTTTTGACTGTGGTGACCCGTTCTACCCGGGCGTGTTGCAGAGGCTCATCGTAAAATGAGGCGTGAAAAGAGTGTGAGGAGAAAAATGATGGAAAGAAAAAACGTACAAGAAAGTAAAGAAGGAAATAAAGAGACAAGATCACCGAAAGAAGACATGAGGTTGACATCGAGCCGGAAATGGGGGAAATGGAAATCAAATGAGAAAATAAGCAAGCAGTGAGAACATTGTCTGCAGTAACGACTGAGCGCGCGAACGCCGCATCTATGCCCGTGTAGAGATAAAAAAAAAAAAGGAAAAGAGGAAAAAAAACGATACCCAAATATGTACAAAGCGAACCAGAAAGGGTGACAGCCAGGACTGCCGTTGATGTGTTGTGCAGGTGCACGCCTACCACGAGAAGGCCTCCTCGACAAACTCGATCGAGCCCTGGTACTGCCGCTGGCGGACCGCGCGACGGACCTCGTCGCTCAGAGCGCCGGGACCGCACACAGACACGCCGACGGTGCCCACCTGGTTCTCCATCTCGATGCCGAGCAGCGTGTCGATGTTGGGGCGGCCCGGGAACATCTGCACCGTCGCACTCGGTGAGTGGATCTCCTTGGTCGACCGCGGACGGCTGACGAAGAGCATGATGCGCAAGACGTCGCGGCGCTTGTCCATGGCCAGGATCTCCGTCATCCATGGCCGGATCCACTCCAGGTGCTCGGGGCTCTGGATAATCCACACCAGCACGATCTTGCGGGCCGCGACAGTGCCATTAGCATAGCCGACAACCAGATCACGAACGTGCGGGACCGCCTGTGTCACACCGACACCGCCGGCAAACAGCATCACCGTGCCGTACGAGTGCATCTGGTGCAGGCCGCCGTAGGGGCCCTCGACGAGACAGTTTGTGGCGTACCGACCATCGGGACTGGCAGCCGCCTTCTTGTACAGCTTGGCGGTCATGCCCGTGCGGCCGCGGATGACAAACGACATGCTGGTCTTGCGCATCGCAAGCACATCCTGCCGGTTCATAGCCAGCTTTTCCGTGTCAAGCGACTCGGCCTCCTCGCTCCAGGCGACGGAGAACGGGTGCGACTGCCAAAGACCAACGCTGGGGAAGTACAGGTAGGCATGTTGGCCAGGCTTGAAGTTCCAGCTGCGGGCCATTGTGACCGTGACGCGGCAGGCGTTGCCGGGGAGGGCCTCAACAAGCGTCTTGGTGCCGCCCTGGCCAACATTGTGGTAGAACACGCGCAGGACACGAGCGAGGCGGTCAAAGGCCCAGAGGGCAACAACAGCGTAGAGGTAGACAATCTGGGGAAGGTTCTTAAGCTTCAAATGGTACCACACGCCCATAACAGCAACAGCGGCAGCCAGGATGTGCATGATCTTGAACGTCTCGTAGAAGGCGTGGCGGAGCGGGGACATGGCCTGGATGCCGATGAAGAGGAAGGCAATGACGCCAATCAGGCCGAACATGATGTACTTGACAGAGATGGCAGTCTGGAAGGCTGCGGCCCAGTCCTTGGCAATGGCGATCGGGATGAGGAAGGCGAGCGTGTGCATCAGGGCCTCGAGGATGGCAATGCGGCCGAACCAACGGTGGAGCAGGTTGAAGGTGTCAAAGGACATGCCAAGCAGAGGAATCAGAGGGTTGTTACGGCCGGCCATGAGGAAGAGAGGGACCATGTTGACGACAGACAGGACACCGCTGCGGTTGCGGAGCTGGGCTGCAGCCGTGGAGAAGTTGCTGTGCAGCTGGATGTCGATGAGGCAGAAGGCGACATTCGTGCCAAAATAGGCAGCGAGGAAGACCAGCTGGAGGCGGGAGGGCAGAGTGCCAATGTTGACGGCCGAGCTCATCTGGATCTCCCGGTTGTGACGCTTGTGGAAGATCGGAGCGTAGACAACGTTGCGCTTGATCCAAGACATCTGAGGGTCGGAGCGGGCGTAGTAGCGCTGCGTGTCGTTCTGGAGCGAGGTGACGGTGCGGACGTGGCGGAGCATAGCGTAGACGGCACGGTGAATGAACATGGCGAAGGCGACCGAGCCGACGATAAGCATAAGGTAGTTGGCGAGTAGCTTGTTCTCCAGGGCCGGGTTAAAGGCGGACGAGGCGGCGGTGGTCGTGGCATTCTGAGCGGCGGCAGCTCCAGTTGTGTTTGTGGCGGCCACGGTGCCGTTGACCGCGGCCATGGTGGCGTTTTGTGTTGAACCAGACATTGTCGTATGTGTCTAGTCGATATTTGAGGTAAAGATGATGTTAAAAAGAGGGTGTGAGGCCGGAAACCAGCCGGCTGGGGTACAGAAGGACGCGACGAGGAGAATACAGATTCTCCAAGTCAAGGCGAGAGATGTCGACGATGCGTATGTTCGAACCGTATTTTTTGTCGAGTATCGAGTGAAGGTGGGTTTGTGCCCAGTGCTTTGCAGATCGACCAGCGGGAGTGGTAGAAAAGAACAGGTGAAACGTTGACTGAGATAATTGTTGAGAAGACGAAGGCGGTCGATTGAACAGGTTCGAGGCAGGTCTTGGCACGGTTTTATACCCTTCTGTCGTGCCGGCTCTGTGGCCTGGTTGTCAATGCAACTTGTTCGCGTGCTTTTTTGAGTCTCGTTCAGTGTAGTCGGCCTGCGTGATCCGAAGGAGACGAAAGGTTGATGAAATAGTGACAAAGACTTTGTTTGTCGTGAACTGCTGTGGTGGCTTGGATCGTGAACAATAGACCGATCGTGTGCAAAGAATGGGCGACAGGCAAAGAAATAGTCAAAGTGAACAAAGATGGAGCCTGCTAAAACAAATGCTCCAAAAGGTCGAATAGAAAAGAAGCAGATGAAGAAAAATGAAAACGGAAAAAAGAACAGGGAAGTTGTAATAGAGGACCGGCTCGATTGGCTTCCACAAGAAACTGGATGGGTGAAGAGAATGGTCTCGCCTGGCTGGGCAGTCTGGGACAGATTGGCGTTCTGATGCGTCGATATTGGCTCTGGGGTGGTTGGTTGATGGCCAGAGATTGACACGGGACCGCGATGAGGAATATGGCGATACAAATGAAATGGAATAAAAGAAGTCAAAAAGAGAAGGCGGAGAAGCGAAGAGAAGGAAAAGCACGGAACGGCTCCGTGGAAACAACAACTCGCAAGGAAGGAGGAATGGAGGTTGGAAAAGGAAAGAAGGAAGGTGGAAATGGGAAAGAGAAAAAGAAGGAAAAGATCAAATAATAGCAAACAAAAGGAGCGGCAGACCAAGAGATCGAGATAGATTGTCGAGCGTGCCTTCCTTCTTAATAGATCTGCCTCTGGACCGCTCTTCTGTGGGAAAGGGAAGGTTAGAGAGGGAAGGAAAGGACCTGCCAGGGGGGTGTGCCTTCCCTTTTTGGCAGTTTCTCACTTTTTTGACGATGCGCACGCATTTTTCGCCCACACCCACACCCCCCTTCGCACCTTCCCTCCCTCTCCTAACGCCACCCCGGCTGCATACATTTACACGAAAATTTGTGCAGGTACGTCAATCCTGGTGAAACCCAACCGACGTATGCCAGTCGTGGCTTCTGAGCAAAACGTGAACAAACAGACCAGGATAGGCTCAGGGCAGGCTCAAGACAGGCACAGGGAAGGCGCGATCTTGTGTTTCTCTGTTTCGACCGCCTGTGTGTTCGCCAGACGAATTTCCCCTCTGTCCTCCTCTTTCTGTGCGAAATAGAGTGGTGCCACAGACACACGAAAACACAAACAACCGGCAAACAAGAAAACATGAAAAAACACGAAAACAAAAAGACAACAGCACGACAAACGACCAGCAACCTTCCCCAGCCTGCGCAACGGGCAGGGCCAAGGGTACGAGACGTCCAAGGCACTATCTCGCACTCTCTCGAAATGAAGTGCACCACTCTGTACGAAATAGAGTTTCTTCTTCTGCACTCACCCGCAAATTGGCTGAACCACCGAGCGTTTTGCCCATATTGCCTCCCTCAATCTAGGATTCTAGACCTGTCGAGCCTTGAATGGTAAGCAATTGTTGATACTCAGCTGCCCAGTCTGTCCAATCTCGAGATCTGTGCCGACGGTGCTTGATAGATTGATTCCCTGGCATCTAGATGGCATCTCTCCTCTCTCCCCGCTTTGTTGATGCTCGGCAGTGCAACTGCGACAAACACACGACAGACAGACGACAGACACTCGTTGGCGCCGGCGTCATTGTTTCATTGTCCTGGCTGTCCTGCTCAGGACCCCATTGTTCGCGAGAATGTTCAGCAGGATGGTCGGAGCGGCATTGTTTGCTGTTTACTTGTAAGTGTGCGGCATTGTTTATTGTTCTTTTTTGTCTTTGTGGCTTGCCAAATTGCTCTCTTCTGGCTCTTTCACGCAATGCCTTTGCCTGTGTCCATTGTTTTTGCTGGCCTTTTCCATCTCAGCCTCGTTTGCACTCGTCACTGGCTTGCTCGACAAGAGTCCAGAAGGGGCGTGTCGCTTTCTGTCCCGGCGTCTACGTCGTATTCTTTGGCGATCTGGGCAGTGGTTCTTCCTCTGTTTGGTTCTCTGCGGGCCCCTGTGGCTCTTGTGGCTGCCTCTTTGCCATATTCTTTGCTTTTTTGCCCTCCCTCTTGACCAAGATGTCTGTATTCTTCTCGGCGATCCGCCGCAGGGGGGAGGGTCCCACAGAACGAGCCAGGCCCAGCACCGACCCCCCCCCCTGGCTTGGCCGATTAGTCTTGGACTGCTCTTTGCCCGCGAAGATACGGCATATCGCTACACACTTTGTTATCAAAGTCAAACTCACCCTTTGACCAGGATCCTTCTTTGCTGTCTACCATCATCCTTTGCTGAAGTCGTCAAGATCCGCAAACACACAGCGCTTCGAAATGCCGCGACAGAGTGCAAACGTCGAAACACTTTCTATTTTAACCTGTGTCCCCTTGTCACAGATGCAAGAAGCGCTCGGGGACGCGTCGCCCAAAAGCAAACACACATGCAGCTCGGCGCTGACTTACGTACGCCTCCAAGTGTTCTCCGAACCCATATCTCTATCCTTACAAACGATCACAGCAACACGAACGAAAAGAACGAAAAAGAACACAAGAATGAACATCAAGAGGCCAAGAGGCCAAGAAGCAGACGACAGGAAGTCGGGTCCTTGAAACGCGCTAGTCCTAGTCCAGGCACAAGTCAGGTGGGAAAGGACGGGCTGGCGTACCTCTTGTGCCTGGGCGATCATGGATGCCAGCGAGCGGTTGGCTGCCGCTGAAGGCCAGGCCAGGGAAGAAAAGGGGCAAAATCTGGGTTTTGCAGCGGTTGAAGGTCTTTTCTGTGGCTTTTGCGAGCTCTGGGTGCTGCTAAACTCCCCACAACAACAAGATCCACGGCTAAGACCCAGCCATCCAGCGTCCAGCGGGCGGCGGCGCGCATTCCCCTGAGGCGTCTGTGTAAGACGGCCGCCTCTCTCCACTCGACTGATTGGCTCACGGTGTCTACCAAACGTGAAACAAAAGGAAACAGCCAAAGACGACGGGCGAATCAAAGGCCTGTCCCTTGCAGCTTGCCAAGGGAACCGCCAGGCTTGCCCTGCATCTTTGGCCTGGTTGGCCTTCTTGTTTGCTGTTTGTCCCACAGGCCAAGAAAAAGGCCTGTTCGCCATCTCCCTTTCACTGCATACGAAGTTTTGGTGATGCATGACTCCCTGGCGAGAAAGGCAGACTTTTTGTCAAGAAAGGGGGAGAATTCAAAGGATATCTCGAATGGCAAGGTGGGTTGATCGCCACCAGATGCACCAAACGCACAGCTGATCGGGGGTTCACATTTACACGATTGATGACTGGTTCTCTCCCTGTCTTACTCGTCCAGTCTCTCTCCTTTTCTGCCTTTTCTCGACACTCGCACCATCATCCCATTGGGTCAGCTTCCAATGCCTGTCCGTCACCGAGCGCGCTCTTCCCCACGAGCATGCCCAGAATGTCGTATTCCGTGCTCACTCATCTGCTCTTGTTTGTACGCCCCCAGGCATTCAGGACCTCTGAAAAATCTCCAACCTGTTGGTTGTCAGGCCAGTTCAGGCCACACGAGACGACGGCGTGGAAGGCTATCGTGAAGACCCCAGCAAGTGGGCTCCCAGAATACACAAGGGCCGAATGGAATCACACCAGAAAGTCCATGGTCTGGGCGCCGAATTTCAAGTGAAATCTTCGAGGTCAATACGAAAATGCTCAAATGGAAAGAGCAACAAAACGAAAGAAAATGCTTGCGCCGCTCGGAAGCAGCGTAACTGTGGCGTGAACACAATGCGCAACAGAGGCGTCGCAGCGAGACGCCTGAACGACAATGCCTTTCGGCAAGAAAGTAAAGCAATGTTGCTCGTCCGCTTTCTTTCCAGTCTAAATCATTTCCCGCCCTTGCCTGCCTCTACCACTCTCCCACGTCCCTTTCCTTGTTACAAAGGTGAACCAGGCAACTCCGGCTGAATTGGGCGGGTCGATGAGCAGGACTGCAGGCTATCAAACAGCGGCAAGGGACAAGCAGGGCCGCCAGACGCAACGAGAGGACAAGAAAATAGGACGAAAACTTCGAGTTCTCCAAAGACCTTCGAAAAACAACGCATGAACTTGCAAGAATGCCAAGAGGCGGGGGTGTCGAGCAGATCGAAGGCGAATGCGTGCGTAAGCCACGCATCCCATGCTGCCCATGTTCGAGATGCGATGCTCTTTGGGGCTTCGCTGTCAGGAGGGTGCCCCGGCCCATGTTCTAGAAAAACATCGCATTCCCACTCTTATCAGCAGTGTTTCCCTCCTTCCCAGTGCCTCTTTGGGCCCTTTCCACAAAATACCACCCTCGGCACTTGGCAGCTTGGGAAGAGAGGGCCGAGCAAACGGCCGTCCAGTCCAATGCCAAGAGAAACGTGCGGCACTGCTGTCGTCAGTCCGCATGGGTACCGTGACACTGCTGAAACCATACAAGAGTGCAGAAAGAGCAGACGACTGACGGCGACGACGACAACTTTCGAAATATCGAGTGATTGATAGGCGCACTGGCGCATACCAGAACGTGGAGTAGCTCAAAAAGATAGAAAGGACGACGACATTCAAAATGTGGCTGGGAGGAATGCCAAGACATCCATGTTTTATGGCCGCCCTGGGAAAGGGGTGTTTTGAGTGTTTACAACGCTGCGAGAGACAAGTGAAAGACTGAGAGACGAGAAATGAAGATAAAGATATCAAGAGACGAAACTCGTTTTGAATACTGCAAATGCTAACTTTAAATCAAAACAATTACGACAGCAGACAAGAATAAAAACAGAGGTGTGAAGTTTGACGTTTGGTTATTTCCATTTCATCTTCTGTCTCGGTCAGATCATGAGAGATGCAAGCGCTTCTCGCACTTTGGCCTTGCTGGTTGTGGCCACTTGTCGTCGTTCGCCCTCCTCCCTTCCAAAAGGCAAGTGAAAGGCAGCTTGCATGGCGGTGTCATTCCTAACACTGACAAAGTGTCACGTCTACAGTAGCTGTTTCCCGTTGTCTCTCTGCTTCTATTTTTGCCTCAAATATCTATCACCATGCCCTCAAGCTTGACAGAAGGCATGACATGTACTCTTGTAGGAGGGTCACATGGACAACGGACAGCGATTCTCCGTAGACTGCGATCTTCCATTGCACCTCTGCCGCTCTTTTCTTATCTCTTTTCCTGGAAAAGTGAGTCTCGTCACCGAGTTGCCTTCTCTTGGTGGCTTTCTTGTGCTTTCTTGTGCCGTGTGATCTGTGACGAGAGAATGAAAAGTAGAGACGAATGGTAGAAGACGGCAAGACATTCGAAGTAAAGAAAGAAGACCTGTGACATGAGTTGTCGATCTTTTTGTTTTGCTACTATTTGGTCTTTTATTTTGGAACAAATTTCACAGAAGTACACAAATGTCAAACACAGACTGGAGTTGTTTCGTGGCACTCTTATTCGTCTTCAGCGTCAACTAGCACCATGAGTTATCATCA
>JANSLP010000195.1:0-59903 GCA_029298735.1 Ophiostoma sp. CBS 140.51
TAAAACAATACTAAATAAATAAATAAACCCAAAATATCCGACTGCACCGAACGCGATAAGAGCGGCATATTAAGACCATATTAATTTTTTTTTCACCTTGAGCATACTGTCACGAATAAACGTGACACCGTGCCCCGTATACTGCGATTAGAGCCGTTCGTTGTTGCTCGCACTTATCACTTGTAACTATCCCCGATTATGTGACCTCACATATAACGGCACGTAACACTACTCTGTTATATATTTATATCTCTTCACTTAATAAATCGTCAGATATGTTACATTAGCACAGCGATGTTTCCCAAACAGCGTCTGAAAGGCGAACAACCCCTCTTCATAAAAAATGGGCAATAAAACTTTAGATAAACGAATGTGAGCGGACATTCCGAACCAGTGTAGTGCGCTAAAAGAATGATAAGCAGGGATGCCGACAGTGATGAGAATGTGAGAAGACACCGGAGGAAGGTCGTCGCATGTTAATAAATAGCGGTACACTGCCGCACCAAGGAAAGAAAATATGAAGAGTATTGAATTTGATCAGCATCCGATACCGACCGTTGCAGACGCATACTTACAGACAACTGGTCATGGAAACGCATTTCAAGCTCACGGCCTCAGAAGCAGCTGCGCGCATCAGGGCAGGTAGTCTTTCTGTTGAAGACTATGCGAAGTCGATACTGTCCAGAATAGCGGCACGCGATGCTGACGTCCAGGCATGGGCCTATCTGAGCCCGGAAGACGTGCTCAAAGAGGCCGCAAAGCTCGACCGCACCCCCGTCGGTGGCAGGGGCCCTCTACACGGTGTGGCTGTGGCCGTAAAGGATATAATTTACACCAAAGGTAAGTCTACGGACGAGGTGCATATACGTCGAGAAGCGGGACTTGTTCTTCACAACGCCAGGTAATATCAGACGAAAGACAGACGGCGGCAAGCGACAGTTATTAACTTCAATACAGATATGCCTACACAGTTTAACTCATCCATCTATGCCGGGAATGCCCCTGCATTGGATGCCTCGTGCATCAAGGTGCTGAGAAATGCTGGCGCACTGATACTTGGTCCGTGTAGCCCCCCCGCGCCGGCTTCCAACGTGTTTCAATTTTGATATTAGGTTGTGGTATTGACTGTCGACCATAGGAAAGGCAACGACGGCAGAATTTGCCGCAACAAATGTCGGACCAAAAACGAGAAATCCTCACGACCTGCTCAGAACCCCTGGCGGGTCGTCATCTGGCTCGGCTGCTGCGGTTGGGGATTTCCAAGCGCCAGTTGCATTGGCCACTCAGACGGGAGGAAGCACCATCCGGCCGGGCTCGTTTAACGGCATCTACGCAATGAAGCCAACATGGAATGTCATCAGCCGCGAAGGCGTAAAGATTTACTCTGTCTTATTCGACACGGTGGGGCTCTATGCACGCTGTATTGACGACTTGGAACTTCTAGCCGACGCGTTCAGCATCGAGGATGACGAGCCGGCGCCTGTGTCATTTTCTGTGCGAGGTTCCCGATTTGCCGTGGTCAAGACAATGGCCTGGCCTCAGGCAGGCCCAGGCACGGTGACTGCTCTGGAAGCTGGGGTTGACCTCCTTCGCAAGCACGGTGCAATTGTGGACGAGATCACGCTGCCGCCGGAGCTTGACGAGCTTCCCCAATGGCACCGCACATGGCTAGCTGCAGAAGGCCGGACATCCTTCCTCCCAGAATACCGAGTGGCCAGGGGAAAGTTGGACAAGTCTCTTGTTGACCACGTTGAGAACAGACAGGGATTGACACGCGCCGACCAGACCAAGGCCTTTGACAGAATTGCGGCTGCCCGGCCAATTGTCGACGAGATCGCCGGACGCTACGCAGCGCTACTCACACCGAGTGTGGTAGATGAGGCGCCGGTGGGCACATCCTTCACCGGAAGCGCAGCTTTTAACTGCATCTGGACGGTAAGAAGAACACAACCCCCACCGAAAAGTCGATGTGTACACACTGCACACGTGCCCCACACTACTCTATGGCCATAGGGCACATTCATCCACCCCTGAGCACCCACTGCATACCTGTTAATGGCTAACATGTGCGTCGTATCTGATAGGCCCTCCACATGCCCGTAGTCAATGTTCCCGGCTTCTGTGGTGCTCATGGAATGCCCATTGGCCTGTCACTCGTGAGCCCAAGGTATCGGGATCGACATGTTCTGGCCGTGGCAAAGGCTGTTGGCCAGATATTCGAGGCCAAAGGGGGCTGGAGCCGCTCGGTGTAGTCCACCTACAGTGGCACAAGTTACAAATGGGAAGGCGGGGAGAGATCGCAGAAACGACTTGCGGTAAGAAGTCATGGACGAGACAAGACACAATATCTAGACAATAACCCAGGGAGGGAATAATAAAGGAGGTGTTAAAAAAGAAAAAAAAAGGAGCAAATATGTGTTATCTAGTGACAAGTATGAAACGGAGACTGAAATTTGCAAGAAATAAGTACCTGGTCCGAGAGGAGGCGTTGTGCTTGGTGTGCGACAGCCGAAGTAGCGTTGTCGAATGGGAGGTAGTCAAGATACGGGGGCTCCGAGGCAATGACTCTATCTTCGGAGTGCAATCATACCCGAGCTGCAATCTTTCTGGGTACTCAAACTATTAGAACCGAGAAAACGAAGCGGCCCGGTCGCCATAACAATCGTGCACTGTGTAGTTGGGCTGGGAAGCTAGGACTTTTGAGAGGCCATATTAAGCGGACCCACATAAACACTGACCATTCAAAGACAACTAGCCAATGGTATTATACAGAATCCACCATAGTTGGCCCGCGGCCAACACGACATGGCCAAGGAGGGCCCAACGGGCACACACAAAAACGGATGCACAGATAGACATAATCGTAACTGGAGAGCTAGGGAGGTCAATGCAAGGCTAGCTTGTCCATGAACAGTTGGATTTTCGTACTGACTGATAAGGTCCACCCAAACTCCATGGAAGCACCAGAGCACGGCGTAGGCAAGCGCGCACCGGGGGGCTCTTTGGTCGGTGCTTACCACTGCTACAGCTACTCCTAGCTCCTGCTACCCCCCACGCACACATGGACAAGTAGATCTACCTACGGACAAATAACAAGCTCGTTTCCGACTAGAGTTGCCTTGTAGCGAGCCGCCCGCTGCTTCATGTCGGACTCTGTGCTTAGATTCCCTACAGCACCACGGCCGCTCTGGCCAATGGCCATAAGAGCTGCCAAGGGTGAGCTTTTAAGGACCATGGTACCCGAACTGTGCGTTGCGGCAATGGTAAAGACCAGAAATGCAATACAGATGGCAATCTGTGCGCCGAGAAACGCGAGCCAGCCCCAGCGAACGTGAACGTACGTCTCATTAGCCCAGGCTGTGCCTTCGATCATGTACGCATTGGGTACCCCCTTGAATGGTTGCATTGTCCGTAACCTAGTCGTTGGGTTAGCAAGATAGTATGTTCCCGTGAACGGCCGTGGCCAAGGGAATGACATATTTTACGGGCTTATCCATTGGAAAAGAGGAAGGGAGCCGGTTCACTGTTCTTACATATTTGTAGCACCAATGGCTATGCCGTCTGCTACCTGTTTGAGGCGCGCATACTGCGCATCGAGACCGTCGGTGGTGCCCCACACGGCGTCAATCAGTTTCATGCCCACATCGGCACCGGTTTCGGTCGAGCCGCCGCCGCCGTTCCAGTTCCAGAATGTGGCAAGGCCCATATGCATATCCACAGTGACCTCGGTGAGCAGCTTGCTATGCACGGAGAAGTTGCCGCCCGGCCCGTCAAGTGTGATATTGTAGGGATGGGCAGACGGGGTGGGCACGTAGCCGCATACAAAGGGCGTCACGGCGCCAGTGATGTTCCATGTGACGCAGTTATGCTTGAAAACGGGCACTGCCGGCACGCCACCCACGATGCGGCACTGTTCGTTGGACGTCGTGGTCACAGGTTTGCCTTCGGCCACCTTGACGTCGAGGGTTTTGACGCAGAGGTGTAGCACAAACTCGAGGGCCTGGAAGTGTGGTACAGCACCCGCATCGTGGTTAGGGTACGACATGTTGGGGCCGTTGGAGTAGATGAGAAGGCCATCGTGCAGAGTCGTGAAGCGCACATCGCGGTCGTCGTGGAAGAAAAACGACTCGTTGAGGGTAAAAAGGTTCATGGTGTACGCCACGGGCGTCGTAATCCAGGCGCCGAGCTGCGGTGCCGTGATATTGTACGCAACCATGCGCTCGTTGACCATAACCTCGTCACCCCAGCCGGCCGAATCGTTGAAGCCAGCATTTGGCAGCACCGTGACATTAAGCAGCGACGTTGCGTTGGCTATCTTGGCACACACACCCAGCGTCGAAAACGACGGAAATGAGCATGTGGCCGTCGAGCAGTCGGGCGCCAGGTCCGTAAATGCGCTCCCTCCATTGGGTGCTATCCCTGAGTGTATGGCATCGACCATGCGCAGGAACTCGGGGTAGGGCTGCCCGCTGCTGTCGCCAATGTGTCGTGTTGCCCAGGTTGTGGCAGAGCCGTTGGTGCTGGCCAGGCGCTCTGGATATGACACTGTCTGCTGCGTGATAGGGGACGTGACAATACCAATCACCGTCACGGCCGCGCCTACAGTAGCAATATTACGCCAACGTGTTTTGCCGATTAGCGACACCGAGCCCCAGAGGCCTCGGCTGGCCAAATCGAAGGTCTGAAAGTCTGCCAGATTGCGGTTCGTGCGGAACCAGTTCCACTTCCACTGGCTGATGGACTCGGCGATTGGAATCATGAGTGCCGCTTTGGCCAGTGTGGCCAGCAACGCAATCAGTGTGTTGAGCGAGATATGCAGTGGAAGCTGTGGCAGTGCATTGCCATCGTACGATCCGAGGACTGCAACAATGGCTATGTTGAAAGGGTGTCAGTTGAAAACAGACTTTTCCAACATGCAGAGAAGCCAGTGATCATATCTGGTAAGTGAGTGCTGGCTTGAAAGCAAAACTCACTGATAAAGGACGCAAAGCTGAGGAAGCAAAACCAGGTCTCCCACACCCAATCGCTGAGAATCTTGAGTGCCAGCCTTCCGCGGCGGCGCGGTTGCAGTGGCAGTGCTGATTGCGGGCGCGGTGGCCCCGTGTGTGATGTTGTGGGCACGTTAACGGTCGTGTTGGTGGACATGTTTGCGGCCGGGTCTGTGGCCATGGAATTCTCGCGCGACACCGGTGTTGTTGTCTCGTAGACGGCGCTCTTCTTTAGGTCTGCGTGATGGCCGTCCACAGGCACAGTTTGCTGCCCATCATTCTGGGAATCGATGCAGCCACCAGCACCGATTTCGTCGCTACCCGGTATGCCCTCAGCGTGATGTATGGGCCCCATGACCAGGTCCAATACAGAACAGGGAGCTACAGAATGGCCTGGCAGCGAATTGGAAATGGATTGGCTTGTTGTATCTTACGACGGAGTCAATGGCCAACCGACAGTCTACTCTTTTCTAGCACAGATATCTTAATGGACGTCGTGCCATCGTTTTATCATATACACGAGTAATTGTTGAGCGGGGCTCCCTGCGAATGACCGTGCGAGAGTCATTTCTATGGGATGGCTGACGCTGACGTTGCAGAAAATTACACACATCGCCGAGTGAACGTGGCAAGCGGCTGGAAAACGTATCCCGTGAAGATATTGCATTTAGGGACGGAGTCTGGGCAGCCAGTCTGGGCAGTATGGCCGGCATCAGAGGCGGGAAGGGAGCTGCAAGATTGTCCGGTGGCGATGGTGAGACGCTTTATTGTCAGGATTCGAGCCTATCAAGCTAAGAACAGAGTAAACAATTGATTGCCTCTGAGAATGAATCGTTCCTCGCGGTTTAGCTTGGTTAGCTAAGTGTTAATGATATCCCCCGAGCCTCCATCTTTTCCGGTTATTTATGCAACTGTGCATGCCGGGTGAATTATTTTTCTTCTGTTTCTTTTCTTTTCTTTTTATTTTCGGCTGCGGGAAAA
This sequence comes from Ophiostoma sp. CBS 140.51, assembly GCA_029298735.1. Classification (NCBI taxonomy): domain Eukaryota; kingdom Fungi; phylum Ascomycota; class Sordariomycetes; order Ophiostomatales; family Ophiostomataceae; genus Ophiostoma; species Ophiostoma sp. CBS 140.51. The sequence goes on from JANSLP010000195.1 coordinate 5,970, forward strand.
TAGTCTTTGTGGCCTCAATGTGGACGGGCTGGACGAGAATAGCTGTGGAGGAGCCGGCAAAAAGAAAAGACCCCGAAAAAGTGCCACCTGGTACAGGGTCTTTGATAGTAAACCAAGATGCAGCAGGTGGGTGTTCTCTTTTTCTTTTTTATGGTTCTGGCGTCTAAATATTATAACCAGTGACCAGATAGAGACAAGCATAGAAGACCGCACTGTTCTGTTTTCTGTGTTGTTATGCTTTCTAGTCGATTGTTCTGTGCTGCCCTTTGCCTGCTGCAATATATCTGATATCTGTTTTTAGATTAGAGAATTAAGGGGGGGTGGGGGGTACTGTTGCCAATACCATATCTAGCCTTAAAAAGAACACGTCAAAGGAAAATGAAGTGGTGTCGATGGATGGACTCAAGACAAGAGATGGCATCGTTTTGTGATAAAAAAGATACAATCTTAGCTTCCTGATAGGGATACGATGCATCCGTCTTGAAATATCTGTGCTATCTTATTTTTTTCATCAAACTCTTTCATCTGTTGAACAGCGTATAACCTGTTTTGAAGAGCCAAAATAAGGAACACCGCTTCTCGGATACCTTATTCTTCTTCTTTACCCTGGCGCCCATCTCACTTTACATTAGGTAAGTCTCTCAAACACGCAGGAGCTGCATCCAAAGGTATGGCGTGCTAGTATTGACTTCTTACAATGCAACCAGATTGCTCTACACAGCAGGCTATCACGGTCTTTGTTGCGAGCACAGGGTGCACCAGTCTGGAGTGGATGCGGTTGCCCCGTTCCGACCGAGAGAATCTGGGGGCTAGGTGATGTCTTGTCTCTCGTCATTTGACTTTGCACAGTCGTACATGTCTTGCATTATCAAAGGTCGAGGCATATAAAGACCCGGAGTGCCCCTGGGATGAGCGGGGCATGGCACAAAATATTAAGATACCAGGGGTTTGGGAGAACTGGGAAAAAAAGCCTAGGCAGAAGATGATCACAGGATTTCGGCCCGTAACATTCAGGCCCCAAGCCTGGCAAGATTGTCAGTGCACTGTACGCACTTTATTCTGGACGAAATATTCGATATATTTGAAAATGGCCGTCACAGCAGCTGACCCCACTGACATTGAGGTTGTGGCCCGTTTGTTGTGTTCTACGACATACGATACGATGCGAAGTCCAGGGACAGGACAGCCCTTTCTTCACAAGCCTTAAAAGGTGCGTGATATCTCACGTGACACTACTATAGGCACCACCAAACCTCGAAAACCCAGAGGAGATCTAGCCTATTATAGACTAGCTCATGTATCCGCGAGTCAATTGCCCAGGGGTTGTTGCCCCTTTAATGCCCCTGTAATCAGACGCGACCGCGCAAGTCGCCGGTGAGTTCTTGTTCCTTTTCCGGACTTGCCGACTGAGAATAACTGAACGTACTTGCCATCTGCATCTCTTTCCGCGAAAAAAACAATCATCAATTCTCTGTTGACGACAACATCACGACGTGCCGTTTTCCCACACCAACACCCAACACCCAACACCCAACACCCAGCCACTACATCTTCTCCCAACGGGCACAACTGTACCTACGCTCCTCATCTTTTGGTTGACAACTGTCAGGTCACGCGATGGATTTCTACGAGCTCCCTGGCCAGGTGACAGTCTGGCTCGATGCCGCCTCCAACACGTTCCAGAGAGTTCCTGGATCCGCTGTCTTGATCCGCTACGTCCGCTCTAGCTACCAGAACGATCCCGTCCGATCTGCCATTGAGCTGATCCTCGTCATCTTCTTCATCCGCTACCTCCTGTCGCCGTCGTACTCGACGTCCAAGCAGAATTTTATTAAGCTCAGCGAGGATGTAAGTTAATTCCATGGGACCCGACAGCAGTTCAACCCGCTTCTTTCTTTGCCCTGGTCCTTTCCCGCGTTGCAACAATGCGCGTCCTACTGCGCCTCCCCTGTTCCATCCTCTTCGAAGGCTGACAATGGATGGTGCTTAATTAGGAGATTGATGAACTTGTCGACGAATGGACACCCGAGCCATTGGTCGCCCCTTTGACCGCCATTGAGGAAATGGAGACCGAGAGCCTCCCAATTGTTGTTGGGTAAGACCGATTCCTGTCTCTCTTAAATGCATTGAAGACCCCCGATATCTTGCGTGGCCCAACGCTGACATACTACTCGTAATGTAGTCCGACTGGACCCAAGTGCAAATTGTCTAACGGACGCACTGTGGTCAACCTGGCGTCCTCCAACTTCTACAACTTCAATGCAAATGAGAACATCAAGGAGAAAGCTATCCAGACCCTCCGGACGTACGGTGTGGGCCCCTGTGGCCCGCCACAGTTCTACGGCACACAGGACGTTCACATGAAGACGGAGGCCGACATTGCAGCCTACCTTGGCACCGGTGGCTGTATTGTTTATGCGCAGGCTTTCTCGACCATCTCCAGTGTGATACCCTCTTTCTGCAAACGAGGCGACGTCATTGTTGCCGACCGAGCCGTCAACTACGCCATCCGGAAGGGCCTGCAGATCTCCCGTAGCAACATTCGTTGGTACAACCACGGCGACATGGAAGACCTCGAGTCCCAGATGAAGAAGATCGCTTTGGAGCAGGCCCGTAAGAAGAAACTGACGCGCCGATTCATTGTCACGGAGGCTCTTTTTGAGAACATTGGTGACGCCACGGACCTTCCGAAGCTCGTAAGATTTTGCCTTCGATTGCCTTCGGCGTCTCCTTCTACGAACATGCCGACAGTTTGACTAACAATATCTCGCCCCTATCTATAGATTGAGCTCAAGGAAAAGTACAAGTTCCGCATCATCCTCGACGAGACCTGGTCTTTCGGTGTTCTTGGCCGGACCGGCCGTGGCCTGACGGAGGCCCAAAACGTGGACCCCTCGCAGATTGACATGATCGTTGGCTCCCTGGCCGGTCCCCTGTGTGCCGGTGGTGGTTTCTGTGCTGGAGAGAAGGATGTTGTTGAGCACCAGCGCATCACGGCCGCCGCATACACATACTCCGCTGCCCTGCCGGCCCTTTTGGCCACCACCGCGAGCGAGTCCATCAGCTTGCTTCAGTCTAGCCCGGAAATTTTGCAACAATGCCGCGAGAACATCAAGGCAATGAAGGCACAGCTTGACCCCAGAAGCGACTGGGTTGTGTGCACAAGCGCTCCTGAAAACCCTGTCATGCTCTTGACTATGAAACCCGATGTTGTTCGCAGCAAGAGACTTACCGTGGAAGACCAAGAGAGATTGTTGCAGGAGTGTGTGGATGAGGTGAGTTTTCAACCCCAACGGCCCCCTGCCGCCCCTGCTTGATCAAATGGAATGTGGATTGCAGATTGCAGTATGCTAATAAATTAGTCGCTTGCCAACGGTGTGCTTATCACAAGACTGAAAACCCAGCCCATCACCAGCGGCATGTCGCCCGCCGAGCTCTCTGAGTGGCCCGTGGCTCCTGCACTGAAGGTGTGCGTGACTTCGGGCTTGTCTAAGAAGGATATTGAGAAAGCTGGAGTGACGATTCGCCATGCTATCACTAAGGTCATGTCACGCAGGGCAAGCAGCAAACTCGGCCTGCCAGTTGCAGCGTAATCAGCTGAACCAGGCACCAATTCCCCCTTTCCACTCAAAAATCAAACAAAAAGAACAACCACGCGTGGCGCAACACTTCCTAGAAGGACATAACTAATTGAAGGGGCGGCGTTCTATCTTTTCTTTTACTACAAGCAGGGGAGAGATCTCGTTATCTTGCATTTTTATTCTCTCTTCACTAGAAGAGATCGTCGTCGGCGCATCACGCTTTTATGCAGACGAACGATTACCTATTAATACATGGACACGAGGTGGGCATGGCGGAGGTCGCATAGCAACTAACCTTACCCGAGTGTACTCTTTTCTTTCTTTCTTCTCTCTCCATATACATAGACCGACAAGCTGTGCAATGGCTAGCTAGCAGCATCATCATGGCCTTGAGCCACCCACTCACTTTCCTTAGACAAGCGAGTGCATCAAGTAACCTTAATAACTTTCTACAAACTGGGCTTGCAATTCCGTGCACTGTTAACGTTAAACCTGGCTTCTGGGCTGATGTAGATAATGCGGTACTATTAGGTGTGGCTGATTTAGTCGGTTAGTAGTCTTAATCTCACCCAAGGGACATCGCAAAGGATTGGGAGGGAAGTGTTGTGGCGCTCGGCGAATTACACGCATACTTGTTCTAGATATGTTAACCACACTGTAATCCCACACACTGCAATTGAATGACTGAAAAACGGTTTTGTATTCAGGCTGGGCACAAAAAAGAGATAAATCTAAAAAATCCTATGTACCATTATGTTGCACCTTCTCCATTGAAAAATACAGGAAAAGCAAAACAGACACAAAAAGCAAGAATAAAAATATAAACAAACGCACAAAAGGAAAACAGACGTAATGTAATTAAAGACGAGCACAACGAGGCGGGATAAAATCAGCACAGAATGAGATAGAAAACTGGACGAACACCATCCCGAGACCTTCAAAAAAGAAACAAAACGACAATATGCAAAAAAGACACCGAGGGAGAAACGGGATACAACAATCTAATACTTCCAATAACCCTGGTGCCGCGCAAAATCATTGGCAAAAATCATACCGACGATGCCCGGCAATATTACTTTTCTGCTGCTCAGTCGCGTCTCATACAAGCCATACAGCTTCTTCTTCTTGTTGAGTTCGGCTGATGCTGAAGGACTAGAACAGACGGATCTTGGCTCCGCCAGAGGCGGAGGCCGTGGCAGAAGAACCAGTAACAGTCGCCAGGGCACCACTGTAGTTGGATGCGCCTGTGCCAGTCTGGGTGTGGCCTTCAGTATCGTTATTATTCTGGTTGACAGGCTGGACGAGGTTGGTGCTGTTGAGCTTGTTAGTAATGCTCGACGGAATCTTGTCGCCGGCAACAATGGGCGCGACGATAAGAGCGACGAAGACAACAAGCAGCACAAAGTACAGAATGGCGTAGCGGATGACACGTCTTCTCCGAAGCTTCGACTGCTTCATAGAGTAGATGGGAGGGCGAATTTGCCGGCTATATCACACGTTAGCTTGAGAGATTCACAAAACGAGAAACATGCGCATGAGCAAAAAAAAAGAAGTACCTAGGACGCAGCCAGAAGAGCATCATGGAGTGAAGCTTGTCAATCTGGGGAATGACAATAATGGGCAGCATCATGAACAAAAGGATGTGGCCGAGCACGAAGTCGCCTGCAAACATTGAAAGCTCCGTGATCTTGCATAGGTACTCGCGAGCAGGCTGAGACACAGAGTGCCAGCCCATAGAGTACCACTTGCCCGTCCAGAACGCAATGTTCGACTGGTCGCTCTTGAACTCTCTTGTCAGGGCGATAGAGATAATCAGCTTCGTGATAAAGCGCTGGACAGCAACAACAGTGATCATGCCCAATAGTGTCCGGGCAAAGTTAAAGCCTTCCAGGAAGAACATGACCTCGAAGAAGATCAGTAGCATAACCACAGCAACACCGTGTGCAATAGCCGCCAGTACACTGCCAAACTTCTTGCAGCACATGCTTAGGAGAGGGCCCATACAACAGGCCATGGCAAACATGGCTGCGAGGACACCGGCGTTGACGGCAATGGGAGCGAATGCCACAATGGCAACACGCAACAACGATGCAGTTGGCTTTGCATCCGGCTCATGCTTCGAAACACCCGTCTGTGCATTGATGTACAGGTAAGGAATAAGACAAACAACAACGAGCAGGAGGGGAGTCAAGATCTCGCTGAAGAAAATGTTGGTAATAGCCGCGCGCGGAACATCGGCGGACAGCTTGCCAGAGGGGTCACCAGCGGTCTTCCGCTTGTAGCCTGTAATGCGTGTGCGGGACAAACGGCTGTACGCGATCCAAGATGAAGCGTGAGACCGCGAGTTACCACGGGACAGCCAGCGAAGGAAGTCGCGGTAGTCGATGAAGAAGTCGTTCCAGGAGAACTGGTGCGGGTTGTAGAGGAATGGCGACACGATCAGAGCGAGCAGGGAAATCCAGAAGTATGTCAAGGCTGCTTGCCAAATAGTGACAGTGGCAAAGAGAAGCATCATCAACAGGCGTGCACCAAAGTAGATCGATGGCCCAGCAAACCGGCAGAAGAGAACACCAAAAGGAATGCGAGCAGTTGCGAAGCCACGACCGGTACCAATGTAGCGGGCGCCACCAAAAGATAGATCTTGCTGGACGGAGTTGGCGTAGATCTGGCAAACGAAGACCTCAAAGAACGGCGAGAACGAGAAGAGCTGCTTCAGGAAACGGGTCACAGCACGCAAAACACCGCGCTCCGTCAACTCTTGAACAATCAGGGGAACATAGGACAAGAAGAAGACGAAGAAAATCGACAGAATACAGCGGTAGACCCAGTCGTCGAGGGCATCAGTATTTTGGCAACCGGTGGGGAAGAGCGGGTCGGTGATAGGCACGTTGGTGTTGTACTCGCAGGGAATCGTCTCGTGACGCAGTGCACCCAAGTTGATGAGGCAGATCATGAACATCTGAACCGATAACATGATAAACATGTTGTTTAAGTGGAAGCCGGGGTGAGCGTAGTAGAAAGACAAGAAACGATCCAGCGGCAGTTGGGTGCCCAGGTAGTAGTACTCGCGAGACAGCATCTGCTCGCCCATACCAGTACCAATCTTGGTGGTGAAGTTGAGAATAGAGCCAAAGCCGAGATCACGACCCTTACCACACTGGTAATATTCGCAGTGCTTGATGCGACCGCCACGAAGAAGAGCATTCATGCCGGCATAAATATCCTCGTTGAGATGAAGACCCTTCTGTGCCTTGGACACACCACCACGAGTAGTCATGAAAATACCGTTCAGGAAATCAGGATGACCGTAATGGAGCTTGCCACCAATCTGAGCCAGAGTACGGGCGAAGAGAGTACCGAATGTCTGTTCCTTGCCAGCAGCGACGTCACCAAGAATGCCAATGTTCTCGGAGAAAATGTACTCGCGAGCACCTAGAATGGCCACAGGAGCAGCGACAGGGTTCTTAACACCAGGAGTGTAGGGAGACACATTCTCAGTCTTCATCTCCTCAAACTCGGCCAGGACACTGCGAATCTTGAGACATTCCTCGAGGTAATTGTCTTGATTGGCGTCGATCAGCTGGATATACTCGCCACGGTAGAAGATGATGGAGTGGTTCTGGTTGTCGGATTTGCCGTCGCCGAGAATGGGGTTGCCGGACAGTTGGATGCGGAACTTGGGGCGACGCATGCCGTTCTCCATAATCTCCGAGTGGCCATCAATAAGAGCAGAGTAGAGACGGGGCTCCTCGCCCTCGCCAACAGGCGGCTCCTCGTCGAGATACGCAATTTGCAGATCCGGGTACGCACGAAGCAAAAACTCGGCGTTCTCCATTTCCTCCTTCTTGAACTTGGCATAGCGCTGCATTGACACGATGAGCTTGAACTTGCGGCGAGCCATGCGCTCAAGCTCGCGCTCAAGCTTGTCGGAGTTGCCACCGAACATCTGAACAACCTCAGGGTTCTCGACACGGTACAGAAGTTTGATCGCGCGGCTGTAGTTCATGAAGCCAGACACGGTGCGGTACAGCGTCTGCGTTCGAAGAGAGGCCCAGATACGTGTGCGCAGTGTGTACTCGGGAGCGGAAGACTTGAAACCAATACAGTAGAACGGCAGGTCGTCAATCTTGCTCTTCGCAGTGTCCTTCTCGTTCTTCTCCTGATCGCTACCGCCATTGAACTGTGACGTCTCGTCCGCGAGAATCTTGGTGTCCTTGACAAAGCAGTCCCACTCGTGAGGGTGAAGCTGCTTGAGGTATTCGAGCTGGGTGACGCGGGAGTACGGCTCGTCTTCGCGGATGATCTCACGCAGCGACAAAAGAATCTTTTCGCTATAATGGGGGATAAGAACAGTGAAGGTCGGCATGTTGTCAACAGGAAGAGGCTCGGGAATGGGCGTCGAAAGCGATTGGGCGAAGAAGGAAATGCGGCGCTCTGCCTCGCTGTGCGAAGGGAAGAATTCGGTCTTGAACGAGTGGTCCTCCTGTGACACGAAAAAGGTGGGCGCACGCAGAGTCCGCTTGCCCTCCTGCTCCGAAGGAACCTGGTGGTACAGAAGCTTCTGGACATGGTCGATAGCCAGCAAATGCTCGCGGTACATGGAGATAACAATGGCGTTCCAGATTTGAGAGATGAGAACCTTCGGCTTGTACTTGATCTCCATGTCCGTAGTAGCAAGAATCTTGGAGTAGATACGCTTGGGCAGGCGCGAAAAGATGTTACGCCAAGGTGTCCAGATCGAGGAACCAAGATAGAACGACCGAGCAATCGAGAAAGCGGTGTTGAAGAGGACATACCACAAGAAGGTGTCCAAGAAGAAGAAGATCAAGTTCGTGAAGCCCATGAGACCAAGCAGAATCTTTGGCTGGTATTTGCAAAGGTACTGCTTCAGGATCGTGTCTCCAAGACAGCTGTCCACATTCATGATGGCAAGGTACCGAATGGAATCACGGAAGGCACGTGTCAGATACACGTACGATTCACCCATCTTGGCGCCAAAGACGCAAGCCCAGAGGAAGTACGACAGAAGCATGTCGTTACCCTTGAGGCGAGGGTAGCTGGCCGTGAACGTTTGGCTGGCAACGTACCGGCGCGAGTTCTTGGTTAGGTAGCTGCCAAAGAGGCCACCGAGAGGCATGATAGCGAAGAAGAGGAACGTGATGACAGCGACGAAAAACTGCACGATACCGAGAATCAGGGCAGGCTTGCTCTCCTGCTTCTTCGTGTAGGCAGCGGTGTCTTTTTCAGGCATGAAAACATACACACCGGGGCCAACGTTGATGACGAGAATGACAATCAGGAAGAGCAGGCGCTTCGTCAGGTGCTGAGCACCGGCCCAGCGGCGAGGAACGTATGCCCACTCTGCGAGTGTGGCCAGAATCTGGATGAGCGAAGCAATTGCGCCACCAAAACCAACAATAGACCATTGCGCAGAAGCTGGGGGCGACTGGTTGACTTGCTGTTCGTAGTTAGGAACGAGGAGCGTGGGAGCGTTGTGAGAAGTGTAAAACCACCAAGCGGTCAAGTGAATGATCCAGATGCGGTTGAAGTTGACAAGAAGATGGAACCATGAACGCGTCTCCTTGTACGTCTTGAAGAAGCACTTCTTCCAGATGACGTCTTGAAGCTTCAGGTAGCGCTCCGCCGGTGGAATGTCGACCAGCTTCGTCTTGTCTTCGAAGACAATACGCTCAATGCCTTCTGGGTACCAGAAGAGCTGGTTGCAATCATCGTAACCAATGATTTTGTTGTGGTCACGCTCACGGCGAATGTAGACCCCGTTGAGAATCTCGTATCCCTGGTCACGAACATAGTTGTACAGCGGAGTGATAACGTTGTTGAGGTACGTTAGCTCCTCGACAGGCTCAACTTGGTTCTGGCAGGCAGGTGAGTTGAGGTAGTCATCAGCACACTTGAAGATGAAGCACAGGCACTCAGGCATGAAGCGAACTTGGTTGGCCTCACCCCAGCACAGAAGATACAAGGCAACCTGACGAGCACGGTCGTGCTGAGACATGCCATTCATGCGCGTCTTCCAGCGGTACTCAGCTGCTTCGAGCGACTGGTCACCCTCCAGGTCTTCAAGGACCTGGTCCTCGTTCTCGGCATCTGCCTTCTTGTTCTTGCGCTTCTTGCGCTTGAGACCACGGCCCTTCATGTTGGCAAAGCCGACGGCGTCATCCAGGTCTAGGTGGGCCGCAAAGTACCACTTGCGGTAGTTGGCATTCTCGCCGCCAATGTAGTCGGCGTGTAGAGACAGCAGAGCCTGGTTGGGGGTCATGCGGGAAGCACGGGAGTCGAGCAGAGTCATGAGATGGTCGTACATGTTCCGCATGCTATCGCGTTGGAAGCCGAACTTGGCGGTCAGGTCCATGAAGATGTCCTCAATCTCCTCCTTGGACAGAGGAATTTGAGCGTCAGCAGTCCAAGCGGGATATGGCTCGCGAGAACGCTGGCCAGCGGGAAGAACGTTGCCGTAGTCCAGACCATAGTTGGGAGTGGATGCACCCGAAGATCGGTTGTTGCCGTAGGAGATCTGGGATGAGGGCGGGCGATAGCCGCGACCACCGGGGGGCATCTGGCCATCGTTGTAGCCGTTGTAACGCTCGTCACCACGGCCGTAGTAGTCCATGTCGGTGGCACGAGCCATGTCAGACCGCATGGTGAAGTCGCTGAAGGTCTCCGAGTCCTCCTCAGACCCGTGGCGTTGACCGCCGTGAGCTTGGCCACCAGCCTGGTCATAGCCCTGGTCGTAGTATCCGTTGTGCTGACCTTGCTGCTGGCCGCCGTGGTGCCCATTGTCGTAGTATTCGTCCTGGTACTGGTCCTGGTTCTCGTAGTAACCACCATCCTGGTGGTACGGGTTGCTGGTGTCGGCATTGTAGTAGCCACTGGAGGAAATTATGTCGTTAGAAAATCGGTAAGATTTGTGCAAAAATGAACAGGTTCACGAAAAAGAAAAGAAACTTACGCTTCGTCATAGTAGCCATCATTGTTGTGCTGGCCATTGTGGTCATAAGCACCATGCTGGTCATGGTACTGCTGATCATCTTGATAGTACGGCTCAGCATTGCCCTGGTGTTGTTGATCCTGATGGCCGTAGCCATGATCGTAGTCATTGTGGCCCGTGTGGCCCGAGTAGTCAGCCATTTTAGCGGTATGCTGTTTGTGCGATATGGTCAGCAAAGATCAGGCAGGCCAGACACTCAAACATTCCCACAGTGTAATGGCGAATGCAAAAGGCAGAGAGCAACGTCTGTCACTTACCAATCAGACCTGCATGGGAACCGGATAGATTTGGGCGACGTAGGTGATGAAAAAAAAAGATTGAGTTTTGCAGTTGGTGCACTGGTTCGGGAAGAGATAACGGAGCGAAGCGAGAGACGTGGCGGAGAACTGATAGCTCAAAGCACGGATGTCCGTCAAAAGATTGCAGATTGTGGCCGGCCACAGCAGTAGAGGGCAACAAAACTCGAGGAGCGTTGAATTGCAGATGGATCAAGTGGCGGTTATACGGCGACAAATGAGTGCAAAGCCGAGAGAGAGAGAAGCGAGTGAAAGCGGTCCGGACTCAGCGTCGCGGTCAGGCGAAAAGAAAAAGGTGTAGATTAAAAAAAAAAAAAGAAGAAGAAGAAAACCGATGTTTTGAAAAAAGAGACTGGAAAGAGTGAGAGGGATCAAAAAGAGACTGGAGGTGTCGACAGAAGGCGAATGAGCGTGCTCGGCGCAGAGGCGAAAACGAGCAAAGCGAATGGCGGTTTGTGCGAATCGTCCTTGTTGTCGGTCGTTTGAGGTCGAAACTGCTTGAACCTCTTCCGATGTCGCGATTCTCGAATCTGGCGATGCAGAACGAGATACTCGACAGGAGGAAAGGAGGGAACAAGACGGTGGAAAATGCGAAAGAAAAGAAAGAAAAAGACACGTCCTCGTCGAGAGTTGAAGACGAGGAAAAGAGCGAGTGACGAGAACGAAGGAAACGGGAAAGGAAAAGAAAGAAGTGAAAAAGAAGAAAGATGGACAAAGCAGGTGGCAGGGCCAGGAAGGGGAGAGGGTGGGTGGGAGCAGGAAGAAAGGGGAAAGGGGAGGGCGTCGCGGGAAGGGGGCAAACAAGGGGTGGAGAGCACGGAGAGAAAAGGCAGGAGGAGCCAAGAGGAAAGAGAGGAAAAGTTGGATGTCGATTACGCTGCTGCAAGAGGCAGACAGGGAGTGACGAGGGAGCGATGGGGAATCGAAAGGGGGTTGGCAAGGTGGGTTTGGGGCGTGCGATTGGCCACAATCCACTGGGCGGGTAATAAAGGAAGGAAGGAAAGCAGGAAAGAAGAGCCCTTCCAGAAGCTGGAGGGGCCCCCAGTGGTCTGGAATACTCTCTGTATGCTGTAGGTGAAGTGAGAACGCGAGATTTGCAGGCATAACTGATGAACGGAATCTGGCCACGAGCAGGTAGGTGCCTGGCAGCCGCAGTCGCGACACAATGCAACCCGTCGTAAATAAAGATACTTGGTCTTGCGCAGGGCTCTCTCAATGCTGGGAGTACTCGTACTCAGTTTATCAGTTTGTGATGCCAGGCATGGGGAGTCTGACAAAACACGGCCTAGCCAAGCCTGACTAACGATGAAGGCAGGAACGCAAGGAATGGCCAGGGGACGGACGACGCAGAAGAGACAAAGCGCGCGCGAGTGCGCGTTCACACGCGCAGATACAAACGAGACTGCGAGAGCACATAGTCCATACAAGTATCTTACACTCTCGCATACACAGCACTCAATACTGCAGCTGATGAGGCAGGCGCGTTCGAGGGCAGCAGCTACTCAGTATTACGACTTACGAAGTACGACAACAAGCGAGACAGGTTCGACAGGGCAAGAGCGATAACACACACACACACACACACACACACACACGCACACACGCAAAAAAAAAAAAACAGAAAAAGGGGTAATGCAAATCCACAAACAGAGCTAGGCCGCCCGCTAGGGAGGCACGAAGTGGACAAGGGCAGCTGCTAGGGCCTGGTTGCAGAAGCTTCGAATCTAAGTTTAGCAGGCGAGGCAGGCACACAGGGCCGTGAAACAGGAGGGCCCGGGCACCACACACGCCGGAAGGCCAGGAAATTGGGTGGGAACCACCACCAACCAGGCGCAGGAAGACAAGTATCCTGTAGAGGACTCGGAAGTACCGCCACCAGTGCGCGATGGCCCATGGCAGTGGCCTGCATCCTAGCTCCCCAGGAGCCCAGCTTGTCTAGGTCCACGCACGCCCGACGTGTCCAGATGCACGAAGCAGGGGGGTGGCCTTGGTCCACAACGACTAGACCCGCATTTCTGGTGAGTGGGCTGGTGGACCCGCTGGGTACCTCGCGAAACACGCTGCTAGTGAGTGGAAGCGCCTGGAAGAAGGTACCGAAAGGTACGCACAGTGTCGCCTGTCAGAGTGTGAACTGTGCCCGCCCAACAGGAACTTCCAACAAAGAGAACAAGGGGGGACAAAATACGAAACGCACAGCGACACTCTCACAGTCTCGGTACAAATTTGCAGCAATTAAGGCGAGCGAGTCAAGCACCAAGCCAGCCAGAACCAGGGCAATGCCCCCTCTCACTCTGCCCCAAGATCTTCGATCTCTGCCGTGTGCGGAAACATGGCAAGAGAAGAAAAGGTGGAAGAAAGAAAGAAAGAAAAGAGAAAAGCCACGCCAGATGGGGCCGAAGACAAAGACGATCTTGATGGGCGGAGTAAACATCTTGAAAGTGGCTCTCAAAAGTACGCAGGCCGCTACGCACTACCAAATAGGACGCACAAAATTCAGAAACACGAGGTGGAATGGCGCCGACTGGATTCAAGTACGAAGTATGTACGGAGTATGCAACAGCACAATGAGCGGCATGCACACGAATATGTGTGTATGTGTACGGTGGGATACGAGAAAATATGAACGAGGAACTGCTGGCAGAAGAGTGTTAACCTCTCGCACCACCACAACACGAGGTGGCACACCGAAATACAGGCGCAGCACAGCAGAGATGCATGAAGTAAAAAGTCTCCCCAGCTCTCTTCCCATATTCTATCATCTGTATGAATGTACAAAGTGTTCTCGTTGACCCTCACCCGCCATCCACATTCCACCGCCTCCGTTTCTTGTTCTCATCTCACACAGGCATGCAAGGTACTAGCGCCGGCTTTGCCACGCACCACTCGGCGAGTCAGCAAACATGGGCGGAACAGAGCCCGTAACAACCTGGCGGGAGAGCCTGGCGGGTCTGCGTCGTCTGGAATATCCAGTACTTCGTAGAAGCAGCACATGGACGGGACAAAGCCGGAAAGGATGCATCTCACCTACAGGCCAAATAACAGAAAATCTGTATCTACCAGCCAATGAGGGCCGAGGAAGCAGTGGTTGTCAAAGCTCTTTTGAAGCAGATGTCCAGACCCCATAACACATCCTGACATACTACACATACACAGTATGTGTACTAAGTACGACATGCACAACGCACTGCGAAATGCCCTGTACTGTACGCCATATTAAGACGTTACATTGAATATCAATTCGATGACGACAAACCCGACTTTCCTGCCAAGTCGATATGCAAGTACCAAAACACGACAGAGTGCGACCTAATATCGCCGACAAGATGAACATCGTCACAATGCATGTACATGGACACAAAGTATTAATCGTCATGCAGTTATGCCGTGTTCCCTACCGTGGGAATTATTCTGAGCTCTATGTTCTGGTGCCTGTGCGATTCTATGCCCTGGACTGCATGGTGGTTCACTACCAGACTGGAGTGGCCGCCCAAGCTTTTTGTTCGAATTTTCTTCTGCCTTTTTTTTTGTTTTTGTACATACGTAAAATATCTTGCGCAGTATTGCTCTGTGCAAGAGGAAGCAGCAGAGGCGACAACCAATGCCCACATGCAAGTACGACGTATTGCTCGTTGGACAGAAACTCAGCAGCCCCACCCCCCTTTTCCTCCCCTTTCTTTTCTTCTCTTGGCAATTTGGATCAAGACTGTGCCGTCCTATCAGCTATCTTCTTTTCTTGTTTTCGGCCACTTTTTCCTGTCTTTTCCTGCCTTGTCGCCCGCGCTATCGTTCTCTTCACGCACTATTTTCGTAATACTCTCTATTTTTATTCTGCACCATCCTGCCATCGGCGCCGGCGCTCGATCGTGCAGATCGGCTTCCATCGTCAACTCAGCTCAATGGAAAAAAGCGGCCTCCCAAGCAGCGCGCCCCGGTCCCACCCTCACAACCCAAAGCGAATCGAACCTTGAAAACCACAAGTATACATAAATGAGCAGACGACCAGAGCCGCACCGCCTAAAAAAAACCTGCTTCACAAGTAACGAGATAGAGGCAGGGTTTAATAGATAAGACTAACGAACAGTGAACGCAGAGCGATTAAACCGTCAACAAAACTTGAACCAGTGTTGCTCACTAATTGCCATTCCGTTGTCCCCACCCTTTCTTCTTGTTACTACTGAATACGACAACGAACTCTGTATTCCGTGATAACAAGCCATACGTACCCAATACATTTGTGCCAACTGCGAAAGCCCAAGGCACTTAAGAAATAAGTTAAGAAATATTGTGAGAAAGGAAGAGAGAGATGCGAGCCGGTGTTTACCTTACTAGACATAAACCGTCGTCGTTGGTTCGCCGGTCGCGACCCCTCTCAGTAATTGTACTTTGTTCTGTAAGGTATTTTGCTTTGAGCCAGTCTCTCAGTAAACAGAGTATGTTTGATCTGCCCGCCTTCGGACCCTAGTACCGCTGCGAACGATCATCAGCGTCCCGTACTAGTCCTGCTCTGTTGTTTAAATCCCTGAATGTTGCCGTTTACACCATAGTGCCAGTGCTCTGTCAGGTGTCAGGCTTGGTGAAACACGTCAGATAGAATACTGGCTCGACTGGTAAAAACGTTAAAAACCACAGATCTACGATATAACTACGGGAATCCTTTCTGCATCAACCAGAGTATATCGCATTCTGGTCGAAGAAACAGGAATGATAGCACTTTCGTGCGGCCAGCCGGTGAGAGACCTCAACCAGTTCTTCCCGTTTTCAATTACAACACCAGCCTATTTTGACAGCCAGCGGACAAAAATGCGTCATTGCTGCAGCTGTATTAAAAAGGACATCGTCTATTAATGACTTCGATGCATGGGAATTGCGCTACGTGTTCTCATTACGGGATAAAAGGGAGCTGCTGTTAGTCCACGACGTGAAAAGAAAGATTGAACTAATAGAGGGTATTGCCTTCGGCCAGAAGGGCTCATCCGGAATAGTCGGTAATGATGCTTGCGACTTACGTTCCTGAGCTATCTGAAAAGTAGCCCTTTCTGGGGTGCAATCTTACAGGCACAGCCCTTCTTGTTCCGCAGGCTTTCTTTCAATCAGCGTTTGTGGGATAAGGTTGTGGTCTTCAGGTAAGTAAGTCTGTGTATGTCACACTCCACATGTATGCTGTAAAATCACAGGCAAACCGGTCTCCCTCATTACACAACCCGGCCTCGTCGCGTTTGGACGCGTATTTTAGTATCCTACTACTTTGTACATCGTATGGCACATCTTTATCGCACTAAATGGCACATGCGCATGAAATGAAAGCTTAATTCCATTATTCCGTACTCCAAAAATATTTTCATGGTCGACTATCGCTTTTTTTATGAGATGATCCGCCCGCTACTCTTGTTGTAATGGAATCCATGAGCAAGTATTCTTCGCTCAGGCTTGCCTGTCTTTTGTTTTTGTTACCATGTATCAACTAAAAGCGACACGTACAGTATACAAAGAGTATTCGGTTCCAGCTGACACATTTTTGTTGTGTATAGGGGCGGGATTAGATGTCTCTCGAAGAAGGGCTCCTGCTTTTTGGAAGAAGTGATTATTGGCTGAAGTGAAAGAGATGAAGATTGAGGTCCTTATCACGTGATCATGTTGTCTTGCCAACGGGTCGTTCCGAGCCCGTGTTGCCAAAGGTGTGGCGACACAGGCGAAGCTTGTGTCTAGTGTATGCGCCGTGCAGCACTGAAGGCAAATGGTTGTTCTGTCTTGAGAAGACCGATTAGTAGCATCGCATCACGCCGTACGGCATATATCGCAGACAATCAAGTCTCACGACACCCGCTCACCGCAAAAATGGGACTGCGCCGCGTTGTCATAGACAGCGACGACGATGTAGATGACTTTCCATCTCTTCGGCCAACTTCGCGGACAACCACTTTACCTTCGACCGCCCACCCAAGACACACGAACACGGCAAGGCTACGACCACAGAGTCCAGTCAAAACACCCAAAGCATCCAGTCTGGAGCCAGGGGCTCTCACAGCTGCCCCCAGTACGACAGTGCGCCGGAGAAAACTAGGCAGCATCAACCACGACTCGTCTCTCCTTCGCCCGCAGGGAACTTCAAGGCACACTGCTGTTAAAGCAAAACCAAACGGTTCCAAGCTTCCAGAGATAGACTTGCCGCTAAACTCGTCACCGGAGCCATTCCGATCACAACTACGGATAGAGCTCAGGACAAGGCGTACAAGAAAAATCTCAGAGGCACCAGCAGATAGCGCCGGTGAGCTCTCCACGGAAGAGGCAACCGTCCTCGAAGAAGTGACTTTTGATGAAGATTTCGACACTCCCAATGAGAGACATTCTCCAACAACGCTCAAAACCGACGCCAAAACCACCGATGGACGTGTTGACCTTCACACCAGTGGCCAAAATACCGACGATGAAAGTGACAAACCAGTAGGGGGTGAGGGGAACGGTGCCAACCCAGACGATAAAGGACAGCACAACGGCAGCGAAGAGGAGGCGGCGCAAACCGATGAAACCCAGTTCGCTACTGACAGTGACAGTGAGAGTGATGCCTCAGAGTTCCAAGACTCGTCCGTTTGTAGCGACTCGTCTTCCGACTCGTTGGGTGGTATTTTCTCGCGGTCGCCTACCAAACGTCTTGCCGCCACGAGATTGAATATGCCAAAAGCGCAAGCCAAAAGAAGGGAAGCTGCTCCCCACGATCAGACGGCCACAGATGCCTACACGGACGAAGGAAGCTCTTTGTTTTTCTCGGCCGAAGAGTCGTTTTCTAAGACTCGTCCCGAGCAAACGTCCAGATCGATCTTGTAAGTTGTGTCCATTTTGGGAGCACTACCATGGTATGAAAGACGGACCGTGACTTACATGTTGGCTAGAAATCGGCCGAAAATCGGCCAGGCGTCCCAGGAGCCTCTCGAAGAATCAGACCTGCCTGTCACGAGACAGAAGCCCAAGACACCTCCGCTCAGCCAACTGAACAACTCTCGGGCTGAACGCCTTCAATCACCTTCGAAGAAATTGCCGCGTATACCACAGACCCCACACCAACCGAATACTGACGACTTTTGGAACCAAATGATTGTCGACGACTGGAATATGGAACACTCTCCGAGAAAGCTTCTATTTGATCCGAACAACGCCAAGAAGGACAAAGATGCCCACAGTGCAGCCGGCAACCCAACAACAGGTGCGCCTATCGTGGCATCGCCCAAAAAGGGCGCCACGGTGGCAGCTAAGGCAAAAGATGCAAAAAAGATGTTTCAAAAGGCGAAGCATGATATGGCAGTGAAGTTCCTTGCCGAGCTCGACGACACAATTACGAACGGCCAACTGAGTCAACTGACAGCTGCTACAGGCGGCGTAAAAATCGAGTGGACCAACAAACTCAACACCACCGCAGGGCGAGCAAATTGGCGAAGAGAGACTCTCCGGCCGAGAAAAGCGGCCCCGGTCATCGACGTTGAGGATGGGTCGGTAACGGGCAAAAGCGCTGTGGATACCACGACATGCGTAAAGCACCATGCATCCATCGAGCTGGCCGAAAAGGTCATTGATGATGAGCACCGGCTCCTTAATGTTATCGCCCATGAATTCTGCCACTTGGCGAACTTCATGGTCAGTGGTATCACGGGTAACCCCCACGGCAAAGAATTCAGAGCGTGGGCAGCGCAGTGTTCACAACATTTTGGCGATCGAGGCATACAGGTCACTACGAAACACGCCTATGAAATCGACTTCAAATACGTGTGGACATGCGAGGAGTGCGCAACGGAATTTAAACGCCACTCCAAAAGCATCGACCCGGTACGGCACCGGTGTGGAGCCTGCAAGGGAGTCCTGAAACAGACGAAGCCTGTCCCACGGGGTACGGGGGCAAAGGGTGCCTCTAAAGCGGGTGCAGGTGGCACCGCGGCGACCACAGGCCCGTCTGAATATCAAAAGTTCATGAAGGAGCACATGGCTATTGTCCGTCGGGAAAACCCCAACAGCCCCCAGAAGGTGATCATGACGCTCGTTGCAGATAAATGGAGCAGGGCAAAGGCTGAAAAGAAAGCTTGCAACAGCCAGTCCACCTCTGAAGCCCAGGGTCGTGAGGGAGGTACATCCGCAGACAACCCCGATGCTTGTGTAGACCATCTTGGCAGGACTCTGGTCGACTTGACACTGGGCTGAGAGCGATTTGGGGTCGTCCGAAGCGAGGGTGTGGTTGAGGCTGTGGATATGAGGACAACGAAGCCATGGCAAACAAGGACTACATTCACTGCCGTTTGTGTTGAATAACGCAAACAATGAATCATACAATATATCAAATTAAAAACAAGGTGCTCGCAAAAAAAGCAACCGAAAAATACAGGTTGCCAAAAAGTTAAACAGAGATGGGGCCAGCCCGTGCATGACAAAACCAGCGGTCTGGTCTGCCTTGCGCATCCATCCCCCTCCCCCCCATTATGCCATGGCCTATAATACTGCCTGGAAGAGGAGGTGTTCTCTGATAGCATATCTTCAGATAGAATATAGAAGATCACGTTCCTTAGATTTCCATGTCTCTCGTTTACCTCCCATCCCCTCTCCTTCGACCCAACATCCCAATCACACCTCGTTGAAAAGGTTCCAGTCCTTGACCTGGAATGTTGCCCAGATGCGTGAGGCATACTCCACTGCATCGCCAATGAGTTGACCCTGTTTGCCCAGCTGCAGGTCAACGTCTTCCTCGTCGTACTCGCCCTTGATGTGTGGTACGTTAATCGTGATCAGGATGTCGGTCGACTCCTTCTCGAGACGAAGCAGTGTCAGGATGATGGCTGTGAAGTCCGGCGCACTGCTAGCTGCAGCCTTGGGTTCAGGACGAGGTGTCTGTGTCGCGATGAGGGAGTATGCGGGGATGCTCTCGCTGCATGAGGTCTCGTTAGCAGGTTAAAACAAACATCACGCCGGAGACTGTATTCCTGTCCAGAATGCGCCGTGGAGAGTGAAGACGTACGGGAGCTCGGAGAATTGCGTGTCGGTGGTGTTCCACACGCGCACTGAGTCGGCATCGTCACCGACAAGCTCTTCAAGGTGGGTGGAAAGCGCCTTGCCGTCGATCTCGGCCGTGGTGCCGCTGGGGCCGACACGTTCACATATCTCAAAGATGATGCTCGTAAAACCGTCCTTGTCGATATAGACTTCCTGGTTGTCGGGGACCTGGCGCAGTTTGCTGTGGGCTTGTTAGCGGACAGGACGGGCAAACTTGAGATATCAATACTTTCAATATATAATATGGATATATAAAAATCAATATTGTATATTGAAACCCATCGTTGTTTGGGGGGAGGGCAGGGAGGTAAATAGCTTGCCTGACGTCGGCGAAATTCTCTGGCAGCTCGGCAACAATGGCCGAGCCAAAAAGAGGCGTCGACACGAACTCGGTTTTGCCCATGGCGGCGGCAGTTGTGCAGTTCCGATTTGGTTGGTGAGAAGCTTCAAAGGTATACGTGTGTATAATGCGTGATGGCAATATAGAAGTCAGGCAAACAGCTGTCTGTCGCAAGCAACAGGAGGAAGCTAGCGGGTTCAGATATGGCTCAGGGTCTTCGAGCGTCTCGGGGTGCGGAGGACGGTGGTGTTCTGGGAGTGGGAAAATATACAATAAAATGGAGGTCGTGGCAGCTTGATGCAGTGCAGTTGGCAAATATCACATCTCGGTACAAATGAGGCGCAGCCTGGGTGGAAATCCGTTGTTGGCAGTTGAGGCAGTAATGGGTCGCAAAAGCAAGGCATCCACGGCAGATGGCGGGGTCGCTGACGTCGCAGCTCTCCTCTCGCCCAGCTGTTTGTCCCTGCTCCTGGCAAATGAGAAAAGTGGGGCTTTTCTAGAGGGGGCTATATAAACCAAAATAACAGAAAATTTCTAATTGGAGTGGGACTATCCTAGCGAACTCACCTCTTGCCTTTTACCAGAGATGACCGTGGGACGGCCCAGAAAACTCCACTCAATAATCTTTGGCACCCAAACTTGAATCCGCAGGATTCGACTCGACTTTTTGCCGTTAATATTTTTTTTCTATTCTTTTCTATTTCTTTTTTCTTCTTTTCTAGTACTCTTTTTGTGACTGTTCTTGTTCTTTTCTTACTTACTTTATTTTATATGCTTTTTTACTTGGTGTAAAAAAAAAGGCATACATATGCTATGATATTTTTAACCCTACTTTTCTCAACTTAACACTTTTCTTTCTTTTATTACTTTTTTCTCTCACATGAGAGAATCAAACATCAAACATGACATGATGACAGAAAAACGATAAAAATGGCAACATGACACAAAAAAGATAACAAGATAAGAGGAATAAAACATACGCACAAAACAATACGGCAGCGGTTCACAGCTCCACGCAAGAGAAGCTCCACGATACATTAATTATTCCGACCAACATGCGACGCCGATAGCTCCACGCTGTTATGTAACACCGAGTCAGGCGGGGTAGCTTAAACGAGCATGTCGCCCGTCGCCATAATACGGCAACAGCCAACCTCCGCCCGCTTCGACAACAAACGTCATCCTTCCTCCCGACAACGTACGACACACTTTCCCAGTCCCAGCACCGCCCTGTAAACACACATACCTCTACAACTGTATCGAAACACCTGCGACGCTCTTACAACAAACCTCAGTGTTCACTCCAATTACCATCATGGCCGCCTGTATCTTCTGCAAAATCATCAAGGGTGCGTTTGTTGCCCCTAGTAGAGGGACGGTCGAGTTCCCAAGATATACCCCATGCTAACGACATACCACCAGGCGAGATTCCCTGCTTCAAGCTCGTCGAAACAGAGAAGACGCTTGCTTTCCTTGATATCAACCCACTGAGCAGGGGACACGCGGTAAGTTGAGTGTGCCTGGAGATAACGTGTCACAGCTGCATATCCTTCTTCCTTCTTCCAAGGACGGCAGGTTGCTAACCATTGCCTGCACGTCTGCTTCCCTTCCCACTAGCTCGTTATCCCCAAGCATCACGGCGAGAAGCTTCTCGACATCCCCGACGACCACCTCGCCGACATCCTTGTAAGATACAAACCGGATATTCAATCCACATCCACCACCCACCGTGCTCACTCGGCCCCCTTTTGCTAACATGGCTCGCCCAGCCTATTGCCAAAAAGCTGGCCAAGGCCGTTGGCACAGAGAACTACAACATCCTGCAGAACAATGGCCGTCTTGCCCACCAGGAGGTCGACCACGTAAGACCCACCCTAGTGACCGCGATAGTGACAGTGGTAGACCAAGAGAGGCGACAAAGACTAACAAAGCAAACAGGTTCACTTCCACATGGTAATCTGCACCTATAACCCACGTCCACTGTGTACATTGCTTGCTAACTATGCTATAGATCCCCAAACCGAATGCGACGGAAGGCCTTGGAGTTGGCTGGCCTCAACAGAAGACCGACATGGACCAACTGAAGGCGCTGTTTGAAGACATCAAGTCGCGCATCTAGAATGCAGAGAGCAGCATGCCACCCACTTCCCGGGAGTGGCGGCCTTCACTGGACCGAGTCAACCGGCCTCCGCGGATGGTAGCATTTGTTATGTTCGTTTATACGGGTGTATATACCTTGTGAATATGTACAGATCACTGCCCGAATCAGACAGTAGCCAAAAAGTACAACAGTACAAACAGAAACAAAAACACAACAACATCAATATGCACCATGCAAGTGTCTCATTTTAACGTGTACCAAAAGCAAATATGACACCTAGGCAGGTCAGGACAACATATGAACGATACCTAGAATAAACTCGAACCCCAGACTTTCGACTGGCAACCCATAGGATATCCACAGAGGGAAGGTGATGCGCCATGCCGACCACCAACAAACAACAATAAGACAATAACAAACAATAAACAAAAACCCAGGAAATGCTGCACCAGGTTAAGCCACCAGAATTTAAATATATATATAAAAGCCCAGAGCAGAATGCAAAGCAACGCAAAATCACAGAGTGCCAATTTCCCCATCCACACGCCTAGTCCACGTCGTCCTGCGCAGTCGCGTTGCCGTTGGTCTGTGTCGTCTCATCCTTCTCGAGTTTCGGGTAGAAGTCGACCGTGCCGTCTGCACGGAGCATGCCAGATCTGTCGTAAAGCGAACGAGCGCGGACGTAAGGGTCCAATGTCCAGTAGTGCTCACGCAACTGCTTAGCAACACTTTCCCTCTTTTCGCGGGTGGTCTTGATCTGCTCCGCATTGGTGCCTACAACCCACTTGGCGGTGGCCTCTTCAAATGCACGGTAAAGATGCTCGCGCTCAGCAAGTAGCTTATCCCGCGTAGCCGTGTCCTTCATCTTGTCGTTCTCACCAGGCTCTGGCTCGAGGTATGTGTACTCCCAGTCCTCGTCACCGTCCAGCTCCTTGATGATCTGATCTTTACTGATGAACTGCTCCATATCCTTCACATTGTTCGTGAAATGGACCTTGCTGGCCACAACTGGGTCAAGCCAACCACGAATGATTCTCCAGATGCCTTTTTCACGCATTAGCAAGGCTGACGAAGCCTCGAGGGGGATCAGACAGACGTACCTTGGAAGAGCCACGGTGCTTTGTGAACAAGGACGGCGCCAAGGCACTCCGGGTAGTTTGCCTCGAAACACTTGATCATAAACTTAACCGGAGAGTAGTCCTATTAGTCGGGAGGGTTAGCAGCGCCTCGCGCAGAAAATAGCACGGCCGTGGCGGTTGACTTACCATGTTGGCCAACGAGAAGCCGGTCATGTCAAAGACGACAGTCTGGAGGGAACGGGCGTTTGTTAGCAGCCGGCATGACAGAGACGGGGGTTGAGTAGGGTGGTGGTGTACTTACCGCGGTATCGACGGGTGGATGAAGGAACATGCGGGCTGTTTCAATGGTGTAGACCGTGCAGCGCTCCACGCTCTCTTCGACCTGGTCGCCCTGGTGATGTAATCGGACACGCACGATGCAAATGGGGCGGCCTTGCTTGTCTGAGCCGTGGAGAAAACTCTTGCCCATTCGCATCTGGGCCAGGAAATCTTCGCTGACAGTTTTGGTCTTTTCATCCGTAGAGGCAGCAGCCTCTTCGACTGCACCGCCTTCGCCCCTTAACATGATGTCGTCGTCAACGTGCATATCCTGTGCCCGCCAGTGCATGGTAGACACGAGCATGACAAGAGCTTTGTCGACGTCCCATTTACGGGCCCGCAGGAAACGCAAAACGAGCGCATCCGGATGGTCATGCTTGACCATACTCCAAATGGTGTCGCGGATGGACTCGGGAGACTGATTGGCTAGGGCCTCCTGGAAAAGCTTGCTCTGCCCGTACTTGTCATCCTCGCTCGTCGCGGCAAGGTCCACCGTGGAGACTGCCTTGGTCACGGCGGCAACTGGCTCTTCTGCTGGGCTGCCATCCTTAGAGCTGCCGTCCTTTAAGCCGCCGTCTTTCTTTGACCGTTTGAACAGGCTGCGTTTCTTCTTCTTGTCCTTCTTCTTGTCACTGGCCGCTACGGAGCTCGTAGGGCCCAAGCCAGTGGCTCCCGCACCGTCATCGTCGTCATCAGGTGCGTCGGTGCCCTCTGCAGCATTGCCGGATTCAAAGCCGGCCAGGTCAAACTGGTACACCTTAAAAACAGCGGCCCAAAACTGGCGGAGCTTCTCTTCTTGCTCGGGCGTCAGATTGCCAACCCGACCCGGCAGTAATTCTGAGCTCATGCCGTCAGTGTTCTCGGTCTCGACCGTGCTTGGTGAGTTTCCTGATACCGAACGATTGCTCGACACAAAACTCGTAGTGATATCTGCGTCCGGAGTACGCAGCGGAGATTTATAAGTGATGGAGTAGTAGACTGTCGCACCAAGGGCGAGCGAACCAGCTATCACAAGGCCAAGAGTGCTGCTTGATGCTTGGAGAACGTGGCTAGACGATGTACTGCAGTTTGCCTTTTGCAAAAGATTCACAGCAGCCGTGGGTGTCCGTTTCCTGGTCAACTGGCGATCAGATATAGACGCCGGAGACAGGCCGAGATAAGGCTGAAGCCGTACAGTAGTTCTGGGCGATGTAGTACGGAGGTTGCGGAGAAAGAAGCTCATAGGGCACTGCGGAGCGGAAACCTAGCACGGAGCAGCACGGGCGGCCTGTCAGCTCCTGAACGTCTTCATATTAACACCCTTGGCCAGCCACACATGGAGATGCAGAAAGCAATCCTCACGCAATGGCATATGGCGGGGGGTGAGGCCGAATGAAAGAACTGGTGGGAAAGACGGAAGCACGAGGCTACGTGGTCCAGGGGGCTGTTTGTGTGTACCTATTAGCAGATGTAGGGCAGATCTGGGGCTGCCACGAGTGTTGTTGATCTGACTGCCTCGAGATATTCTGGTAGCAACAGCAAGTGCTTTGACATGCGACAACGCCTCGAAAAGGGGCAATTGGAGGAGGGAGCCGAGGCCAAGATCGAGGGGAGAAGCGGAGAGACGTAGAGAAAAGGATATGCTGTGCACCGGAGGCGATTAGCAAGCCCGACGATCTGGTTGTCGCGGGGTAATGCGTCGTATTTAGAATGTACTGCGAGCTCGTAGGGCGATGCTGATCGATGTGTAACACAACAATATATTACTGATGCCCAGGCTCTAGGGAATTGGGAAGAAGCCTTGGTGCAGCACGGCGGTGAGGTTCGAGGAGAAGAAGGACGGGGTGGCTAGGAAGGGGAGACTTGGCGACAGGAATGTTGTCGTTGGCCAAGTTTGGAGGAGGAGGAACGTAGGATGCGTAGGTGAGCTTTGGAAAGAGACCGTTGCTGGCTCCTTCCCCAATTGCATTGCTTCGCCCGAGTTTTCGGGTGCCAAGGGCCAACTGTGGGCTATTATTTTTGTTGAGCTTAGCTGCGACAACCATTTCCGCCGTTACTGTTGTATGTACGGATGGACTACTCAGTCCAGCTTGGGCAAAGCTGGGGTATGTCACTTTTCGCGGTCTTTTCCATTGACAGAATCGCAAGCGTGGCGCTTGTGGTGCCTGCATGGCCACCGGACCTCCCGGATACGCCAGCACATGCGCCCCAGAAGCTGCGGCGGGCTTGGTCTTGTGTGCGTCATTGGAATTATTACTGAGTACGCGCTTCGAATGTATGTGTTGTCTCCGTCAAAGTACGTCGTACGCCGTAAACTACTCCATATTATTATCTCATTATCGGTACCTGTATTTACTGGAGGCCCCCTGGGATATCACACGCTGCGCTACTGACCGGCCACCTGTTGCCCCTCCGAGCTCCCTTTCCCCTTGCGCCCCTCCATATTGCGTCGAATTCCAGGGGACTGGACAACCGTCCCAAGTCTTGTTCAGTTTTGTCCTGTCGGCCACCCATTTCATCTGACATCTGTTCAGACCAAACCCCCCCACAGATACATATTATTTTAGGGGGCTGGCCAGGGCACGTGCTCCCAATATTGCCCATCCGTCGCACCTAATAAGCCCTGATCTCCCAGGCCAAGTATTTACGCGTGCTTGTCGCGTCAAAGTGACGCGAACCCACCAAAGCACTTTACTGCGTGGACAAGGAAAATATATAGAGCTCCCCCGTAAACACACTATTGAAAATAGAAAGTCAGCAAACTAGCAAATTTGCATAACGACTCCAAAATCATCCACGACGCTTCCCTTGCCAAGACCGACACCACAGACAACCGACGGGCCTTGCACGACCGCCGCTTTTTTCCTCTTCAAATACCTCTCTGGGCACGGCTCCTGCCATGTCGTCCGAACCGCTTGGCTCGTCTGCTCGACAGCGGTCGACATCGCGAACACGAACATCGCGTCCTACTACGCCATTGCGGCCGTCGTCGCGATCGTCTTTTCGAGAGTCGGCCCGGGATAGCGTTCTCGGCGACGCGCACTTTCCACTCAATGCGTTTGAGCCGGCATTTGCAGAACTGTCCGATGCGATGGCTGATTTGGAAGCGAACATGATGCACTTCCAGCTGATGCATGAAAGTCTGGCACGGTTTAGTGAGAGTTTTGCCAGCTTCATGTACGGCTTGAATATGAACGCTTACTGCGTGGATTTCCCCGAGGTGCGTACTGGCCAGAATGCTGCGAGACTCCAACAGGCCCGACAGGCCCGACAGGCCCAACAGGCCTTTCCCTGCTTCTGCTGACACACCTTCTGGCTACAGGGCCCCGTCTCTGAATCGTTTAGAAGGGCGAAGCAGAGAGGGGAGGCCGCCACGGCCGACCACGAGATGGCCGGTTTGGCCGGAGGTAAGGGCATATGCGCACACAATTTTACATTCACGAGGCTTATTGATTTTAGGCCTTCTTCGCCCATCAGAAAAGCTGCCCGGAGACGTGGATGGTGAAACGACGTTCATGTGAGTTAACGCGAGTCCTCTCCCACGAGCACTACACGTCATGATAGGGAACATACGGTTGACTTCAACAATCGCTCACTAGGACCACGGACACGTCTTTTGTCGACAACCCATCTGCTACGGCTTCTAAAAACTCATCCCGACTACAGACTCCGAGGCCGGCGCGGGGCACTGCAGGTTCCGGCCGTGGGTCGACAGCGACACGGCGCGGTGGGCGGGGAGTGCCCGGAACGCGCGGAGCTCCAAGCACGCGTGGCGGCCGTCCTAGTGGGCTGGCAAGGGCGCGGGGTAGAGGTGTTCGCTAAATGAAAGAAAATGCGATAGACTTTGCACGTGCTCGTCGCTTGTTATTGTGACTGACAGCTCGTTTCCATCTCTGACCCAAGTTGGATGTCATTTTCGGCTACCTGCATATCCCGCTAATGTAGCTGCGCCATTTTGGGAGGGCCGTGACGCGAACGCGCTTTGCCACTCTACCCAATACCATTCATCCGCATCTTTCCTCTTAGAGGTTTGGGCGCAGTCTCCTCTTGACAAAGCATTTTCTTTCGCCGATGTCTGCTGCTGTCCGATTTATTGCGACCGCGAAACAGCCTGCGGTCGGGACTCTGTTTCTTCAATGTCGTGTCAAACCTGGCGCAAGCAAGGTCCGTGAGGGCATTGTGGCCGTGACCGACGACGCTGTTGATATCTGTGTTGCTGCACATGCACACGACGGAGAAGCGAACAAGGCGGTTGTCAAGGTCCTTTCTCAGGTGAGCACGTCTTCCTGCTGGCCGTTTGCGGCGGTTTCTGGAAGAGGACAGCGTTTTCTGACCTCTAAGATTCTCGACGTCCCGAAATCCAGCGTGCGTATCACACGTGGCGCACAATCCAGAGATAAGGTTCTTTCGGTGACTGGAGTGGCCGAGACTGACGGTCAAGGCGACAAAGTTCTCGACCGTGTGCTTAGACTGTTGTCCAATGCGGCCGCATAAGACTTTCGTCTGAACGGCGAGCTGGCGCGTCTGCTGCGTCTGATTGTCTGACATGTCTACTTCGTAGCGCAAGGCTGAGTGAAGGATTCCAGAACACCAGTGCTGATTTGGCATAAGGCTGTCACTACCTGTATATAAAATCGGTCTGCCCGCGGAGGAAGGAAGGCTGTTAATGGGTTAAGAGCAAATACGAGGAGAGCGGCGTGCTTCATGACTGCCACTGATAGAATCCAATCCTGGAATTTACCAATTATGTGCAAATGTATGACGAGCAACGTAACTTGGTCATATCAAGCCCTCATCCCTCGCCGCGTAACACGCCGCTTTTGGCTCTGTAGAAATGAGCACAAGAGATATCTTCCTCAAGTTTGTCAGTCTGTAATACCCGTACAACTCACAAATGACGGGATGCACCTATTCTGAGTCCCCATTCCCACCCCAGTCAATGCTGTGTCTTGAAAAGAGCTCCACAAGACCTTATTAATTGGCCACCAGCCGTGGGTTTTTACCTTTCCCAACCCCTCCTCCACCTTGTTTAACGTCATTGGCACTAATGTAGCTATAGCTTCCCTCCCACCGAGCGGAGAGCAGATTATTGCAATCCGCAACCAACACACGCATTGTCGCATTGCAGAACAGAGCACGAAACATTCAGCAAGGACAACCATTCTTTTACCTCATAAACCCACGGCATATACTCACAACATGGCCTCTCGCTTGTTCAGACCGGCTACCTTTGCTGCCCGCACGGCCTCAGTGTCGCTGCCACGCGTCGCTGCTGCACCGGCCGTCCGCCGTTTCCATGCCGGCCGGCCTCTTTTCGTCAAGGTTGGCCAGGAGGTCCCCAACCTGGAGGTGCTGGTCGAGGACAGCCCTGGCAACAAGGTCAATCTCTCAGAGGAGTTCCAAAATGGCGATGGCCTCATCATTGGTGTGCCGGGCGCTTTCTCGGGCGCTTGCTCTCAGACTCATGTTCCCTCTTACATCACCCACCCCAAGCTGAAGGACGCTGGGCAGGTTTTCGTCGTGTCCGTCAACGACGCTTTTGTGTGAGTGCCCTGATCGGCCGGTGTATTGGTTTTGGGGTCGCCCATTGTCGGTGAGCCAGTTGATGGAAGCCCATACGGAGTACATAGTATAATTGCTGACAGACGACCGTACAGTATGAAGGCCTGGGGTGACTCCCTCGACCCGACTCATGACTCCAAGGTAAGCAATGTCACCGGAACGTGCCGTGGTGGTAATACCTATGCAGCTGACAGCTCGTCTTGTTAGATCCGGTTCCTGGGTGACCCAGCCGGCGAGTTCACCAAAGCTTTGGAGCTGGACTTTGACGCCTCTGCCTTCTTTGGCAACGACCGCTCTAAGCGTTACGCTCTCGTCATCGAGAATGGCAAGGTCAAGAGCGCCCATGTTGAGCCCGACAGCACTGGAACGAATGGTATGTTTTGACTTCTTGGCACCTTTACACCTTTGCACGTTTTCGCGTTTTTACGTTTGCACGTTTGCAACCGACAATCTGATCGCAACATCAACTGACTCTAATTTCCTGCAGTGTCGATGGCCAACAAGGTCCTCTAAGCCATTCGAGCCGTGTTTCGAGAGGCATGGTCTACTGCGTCTTGAGAGAATGGTAGCAGCAAAACGACTGCTTGGGTGTTAGAAACCGATGCTGGGCAAGAGAAACGATGAAAAGTGTTTCCAGCGTCCCTGTGCACAGTTCAGCCTAGCAATAAGTTGTGTCTTACTCTGTACGTCGTATCAATGAACGATTTCATCTTCTTCTCTCCTTCTATGATGACTCGATTGCTGCGATTTCATCTTCATCTGCCTGGTCACTGGCCTCAATTGAGGCCCATTCGGAGTAGTGCAAGAGCAGTATTATGTACTTTGTATGTATCTTTTGAACACTGTGGGACTCAACTATTATTACTGCGCCACCCTTCTCATGCGCTCAGGCACACTCTGCTGAACTGTACTGTCCAGACTGCGTATTAATTACTGAGTGAATACGACGTAGACGGCGACCGTGATTAATATGGTGTTTGGGCCTGAGGGCCAGCCACGTGATACTGAACGTTTGGTGGATTTAGGCTTCTTTCCTGGATTGGTGGTAATAGCCTGAGGTAGCCTGACAAATGACTCCTGTAGGGCCTGGTACCGCCTAGAATCGTGTGGATCCTCGTACATTCTCGCCCTTGCCTAAACAGTCAACAGTCGCCGTCCCCGACGCACTGGCGTTCCCTCATCCCCTTACAAACTCCCCTGACAAAACAGTGCGGTGCATGATAGCGGGGGAACCAACACTGTTTTCCATGCACGGCTTTGGACAGACCCACCCCTCGATCACGCTTCCATCCCTCCCTCGCCTCTTTTCTCTTTATCGATCCATCACTGCCCGTATCAGCCACCGCCTTGCTGCCTTGTCAAACCGCATCCTACTGCACATCCTCTTACTTTCTTCGCTACTTCAAACATCTGCTCGTCTCTCGACTTTTCCTCTCTCTTTTTATTCTTCGCCTCATGTTTTCAAGATAGATTCGCTTTGCTTTCACCAAGACCGATAGATCCGCCAGAGCCTTGTCGATAGTCGATACCCATTCGCCTATCTTTTCGTCGATTCATTCTCGACTTCTTCATCGAAGCGTCCGTTTCCCTTCCTTCATCCTCTTGTCTCACTACCCTCACCGTGAACGGCTCGTCAATCTTCTTGACGAGCTTTGGCCCGACCTCACCATTCCTCGACAATCAAAGCGGAAAGCCGCTGAGGCGACGATACCCACCGAGGGCCGCTCTCTTCGCCAGAGGAGACTACCCCCAGAGGGCACCAAACAGACTATAGACACCAAGACGCCCGTGCTGGCGACGACGTCAACAACTACCAAGTCTGCCAGGAGTGCGAACTTGTCAACAGTCTCCGAGGGAGTATCGAAATCCACAACCGCCTTCTCATCTCTCCAGGACGGCCCGCCGACGCCGCAGACTGCCGTCTCTATCGCCATGGATTCCGACGACGACTTCATGTCGAACATGTCTAGCGAGGACGATGTTATGCATGACGATAGCGACAACGGCATACTGTCCGGAGGAGAAGGTACGTTTTTTGTGTGCACGCTGTCCCTGTCTCTGTCTCTGTCCTCTACTAACGCGAGTTGCTACAATATTTACAGACTTTGACGACTTCGAAGAAGAGCCGGATGACATCGACCTTGATATTATTAAGGATGTAGCGGCCGATGATAAACGCAAACACGCCTATGAAGTCGACTTCAAGGTCTACGAGCCAAAGGACCTTGACCGACAACAGGAGGAACTCATGGATGAGGTCAATATGCTACTCGAGATGCGGCCCGAGGACGCTGCCATCCTCCTTCGCCACTTTCGTTGGAACCGAGAACGCCTCATCGAGGAGTACATGGAAAGCCCCACCAAGGTTCTCGAAGCCGCTGGGCTGGGGCCGAATGTTGTGGGGCTGCCGAAGCTCGAGGTCATTCCCGGATTCATGTGTGATATTTGCTGCGAGGATGAAGAAGGCTTGCAGTCTTTTGCCCTCAAGTGCGGCCACCGCTACTGCGTGGACTGCTACCGCCAATATCTGACACAGAAAATCCGTGAAGAGGGCGAGGCGGCAAGAATTCAATGCCCCACGACCGACTGTGGCCGCATCATCGACGCCAAATCCCTGAGCATCCTCGTCACACCGGATCTTTCCGGTCGTTACCATGAACTGCTTAACCGTACCTACGTCGAGGACAAGGACTCACTTAAGTGGTGCCCCGCGCCCGACTGCGAGAACGCCGTTGATTGCCATATCAAGAAGAAGGACCTGGACCGCATCGTGCCCACCGTTGAGTGTGGTTGTGGCTACCGCTTCTGTTTTGGCTGCAGCCTGAAAGACCACCAGCCTGCTCCGTGCAATCTTGTCAAGCAGTGGCTCAAAAAGTGCGCCGACGATTCCGAAACCGCAAATTGGATATCTGCCAACACGAAAGAATGCCCGAAGTGCAACTCGACAATCGAGAAGAACGGCGGTTGCAACCACATGACATGCAGAAAGTGTAAGCACGAGTTTTGCTGGATGTGCATGGGCCTCTGGTCCGAGCACGGGACTAGCTGGTACAACTGCAACCGGTTTGAGGAGAAGAGCGGCACAGATGCGCGCGATGCCCAGGCTAAGTCCCGTGTCTCTCTGGAGCGGTACCTCCACTACTACAACCGATACGCAAACCACGAGCAGTCGGCGCGGCTGGACAAGGATATCTACACGCGGACCGAGCAGAAGATGGTCCAGTTGCAGACGTCGTCGGGCATGTCGTGGATTGAGGTCCAGTATCTGAACGCTGCCTCACAAGCGCTGCAGACCTGCCGTCAAACTCTTAAGTGGACATACGCCTTTGCATTCTACCTTGCCCGAAACAACATCACAGAGATGTTTGAGGACAATCAGAAGGACCTTGAAATGGCGGTCGAGGCGTTGTCTGAAATGTTCGAGAAGCCGGTCAGCGACTTGTCGGAGGCCAAGATGAAGGTCGATATCATGGACAAGACCGCGTACTGTAACAAACGGCGCGTGATTCTCCTGGAGTACACTGCCGACAACCTTGCACATGGTAAGTCACGGCGACATGAAGCGGGACTTGCCGCAGCCTAGCCCCACCCTTATGTTCTTTCTTTCTTTCTTTCTATGTCAACAATGCTAACTATGATCCATCTATAGGGCGCTGGACATTTAACAACGATCACACTGCCTCCACGGCAACGGCGGCCAAGCCGGCCGCAAAGGCGCGGTCATAAAGCATGAATTACAGCCCGTTACACTGCGTGCAGTGTATCGTGGACCGACCGGTTTGAGGGAAGGTGACTCCTCTGCGCGACTGACTATACTAGATTTTTGCGGATGTGCTTGGGCTGGTGTTCTTCGAGTCAAATTTTCTATACGACGAATTTGTCTTTTGCTTTCCTTTTTCGTTGCCCTTGCCGTTGTTTTCCCATTTTTATTCTTTTTGGCTTCATTTTCGCGCATCTTTTTATTTTGCATCCCGTATCCTGAGAGGTTTCGAAGAGGAGTTCCAACTGCCGGTTTCTTGCACCTTGTTTTCATTTTGTCTTGCGCGCTGGTGATTTCGGTGTCGTTGTTTTTATTGTTTTCTTCTTCTTCTTTATTTGTTAAACCTAAACAATGGAATCAGTGCATAGATCGCATTTACTAAAATACAGACATTGCTTTCCGGTGTCATTCCGCACAGCCGCATGGCTACCGTGTTGTGTGTAACTCGAATACGGAAACGGCGTGGATGTGTGATAATTCGGAATCGGCCAGATGATAGAGATAGTACGATGGACGGAGCACTAATAAGGGAACCGTCGGGTTGTACGACATATGGGGAACTAGCACACAAAGTGTCGTACCTGTCATGGTTCAGGAACCGGAATTGTGTCACGTGATAGGCAAACCCGAAGAGGACTGCCGAAAGTTGGCGCGCTTCGGGTCGGGTGCCCTCAAGTTGCCATCGGGAGTGCCTATTTTCCTGCTATTTTGCTACTTTTTGGCAGTCCAAGCCTCCCTATGGCGCATTTTACAGTGCTAAAGTCGCAGAAGACGGCTTTTTTTTTCACAGAAGACGAACCGGACCGGACACGGAATGGGCACCAAAAAAGGCCAGAAGGGCGCTAACGGGGGTAGGAAAACCCGCGTCGACGCGTCAATACTGAGAAGACGCTGGACAGCCCTTTTGCGTCGGACCGTTTGCCGAAGATGATGCGAAATCGGCGAGGGGCAGGGCAGCTCGGAAGTGTGGGGAGGCGGTTTCTGGGAGGTGAATGTAAGGTAAGGTATCTCAATTTTAGTTTGGTCTTTTGGTGCAAAGTGAATTGTCGAGACTTTTTGGGTGAGTGGACAGAAGAGACAATGTAAAATATGTCTTGATCACAGGACATGATCAGATACACCACATCTGACTTTTCTCCTTCTCAGCGATGCGTCTCGGCCAGCAGCGGCTTCATTGCGCCGCCCCTGTGCCAACTTGAGCAGTTGGGTAGACGCCTCGGGGATTGGGCGCCGAACTGGGGAAACGGTGTGGTCGACGAACTGGGTCTTGTTAATCTGCGAGAACGTTTAGCCGCATTCAGCGTCGCCGTGTGCCTTATTTCGTACGGCGTACAGTGTACTCCCATACACCATCCTCTGCCTCTTATTAGTAAGTCTTAACCGTTGGCGACTCGCCGTTGTGTCTCTTCCGACATCCCGTTCTGTCCCGGGTTTTTGGGTTTGCGATTCTTCTGCTTTTGCTGCCTTTTCGTTTTCTACGGCTGTTCTCGCTATTTTGAGGGTTTTGCTTTGCTGCAGTACATGTTAGCTGATTGGGCCTTCTGTTTTCGTCGTGCCTAGAGCTCTGTCTCTCCGCTTCCTTGACGGCGGTTCGTGTCTTTTTGCACATGCAACTAACACCGTAGACCCTTCATCTTTTAAGTCTTAATACAGCCTCTACTCAGTCTGGTGGGCGAATTGTTGTTCCCCAAGCCTTGTCGAATTCCACACACGACCCCCTCTCCCCAATTCTTCCGCCTTACACCAGAGCAAGCTGTGATCTTGCCTTCCTGTTCTTCCTTTTTCTTATTTTCTCCTTTTCTTTTTTCTCTTCTTTTTTCTCGTGCTCCTTTTCCTGTTCTTTTTCTTCACCTCCTCTCAGCCTCCTCATCTTTCTTCGGCACCCTCCCCTTCGCATCCGGTGAAACTCTCTGATTCCGTCTCCTCTCACACTTCTTCCCCTCCCACCCCCACAGACACAACATCATGCGTTCAGCAGCAAACTGCCTAAAGGGCCTGCGGGCCTACTCAAAATACGGCAGCAACGTAAGTTGACTCGGCGACTTGGACTGGGACTCGGGGAGGAAGTACTGTGTGCGACCTCGAGGCACACTGGTCACTGATAGCTAACATGTCCGATAGCATGCCGCGCTACTTGCCCGGTCCTTTTCGGTTACGGCACGGCGAGCCGAGATCAACAAGGTGTTCCCGTCGGCCGCTGAGGCCCTCAAGGACATGAAGCCGAACTCCATCCTCATGTGCGGCGGCTTCGGTCTGTCGGGCGTTGCCGATACCCTGATCGAGACCGTCGCCACCATGCCTCACATCAAGGGCCTGACCGCCGTCTCCAACAATGCCGGCACCGACGACAGCGGCCTCGGCAAGCTCCTGCAGTCGCGCCAGGTCAGCAAGATGATTGCCTCCTACATTGGCGAGAACAAGACGCTGGAGCAGATGTACCTTAAGGGCGACATCGAGCTCGAGCTGACCCCGCAGGGGACCCTGGCCGAGCGCTGCTCTGCTGGTGGCCGCGGTATCCCGGCCTTCTTCACCCCAGCCGCCCTCAGCACCGTCGTCCAGACCGGCGAGCTGCCCCTGCGCAACAAGCCCGACGGCACCCCGGCCGAGTTCTCGACGCCCAAGGACGTGCGCGTCTTCAACGGCAAGGCCTACCTGATGGAGGAGAGCATCGCCGGTGACTACGCCTTTGTCAAGGCCTACAAGGCCGACCGCCTCGGCAACTGCCAGTTCCGCCTGTCCGCCCACAACTTCAACGGCGCTATGGGCCGCAACGCCAAGATGACCATTGTTGAGGCCGAGCACATCGTCGAGCCCGGCGAGATCCCGGCCGAGTCCGTCCACCTGCCGGGCATTTACGTGAAGCGCGTCGTGCAGAGCACCGCGCCCAAGAAGGTCGAGAAGTACGTCTGGACGCTGGACGAGGCCGAGGCCGCTGAGCAGGCCAAGAAGACCCTTGGCACTGGTGACACTGCCGCCAAGCGCGACCGCATTGTGCGCCGTGCCGCCAAGGAGTTCAAGAACGGCATGTACGCCAACCTCGGTATCGGCATGCCTATGCTGGCCCCCAAGTTTGTGCCTGCGGACGTCGAGGTCCAGCTGCAGAGCGAGAACGGCATCCTGGGCCTGGGCCCGTACCCCAAGAAGGGCGAGGAGGATGCCGACCTGATCAACGCCGGCAAGGAGACTGTTACCCTGAAGCCCGGTGCCGCCGTCTTTGGCAGCGAGGAGAGCTTCGGCATGATCCGCAGCGGCCGCGTCAACCTGACCATCCTGGGCGCCATGCAGGTCAGCGCCAACGGTGATCTGGCCAACTGGATGCTGCCCGGCAAGGTCAAGGGCTTCGGCGGCGCCATGGACCTCGTCAGCAACCCCAGCGAAACCAAGGTGGTCGTCACCATGGAGCACACCGACAAGAAGGGCAACCCCAAGATCGTCAAGCAGTGCGCCTTCCCCCTGACGGGCAAGGCCTGCGTGTCGCGCATCATCACAGAACTGGTACGTCCGGGCAATACACACACACTCTCTCTCTAAACACATAACTGAACACTAAACTAACACAATTTGCAGGGTGTCTTTGACGTCAACTTCGCCAACGGCCTGACCCTGGTCGAGATTGCCGACGGCGTAACGGTCGACGAGATCAAGAGCAAGACAGAGGCGCCGTTTGCCGTGGCTGACGACCTGAAGCCGATGCTGTAAGGGACTGAGAACTGTTTGTGTTGAAAAGTTTGTATGTAAACACGATCTATTACGTCGTAAATGCTGTCACGTTGGTAATGCAAAGAATACCTAAATACCTGAATATTTAAATCCCTGAATATTTAAATCCCTGAATATTTAAATACCTGAATATTTAAATCCCTGAATACTTAAATACCTGAATACCTAAATACCCGAATATTCGAATAACTAAATTTGATCAAAGCACTGCAATCCGTGCTGTACGTGCTCGGAATTGTGTTGTCGGTCTGACTTCGTATCGATTATGTTATGTTCTGTTCGGTGGTCGATTTCGCACTTACGGGCCCCCACCAACGGCAGTCGTCGAGACAGACCCCTCCGAGTCAAGAAGTCATGCATGGTAAATCGTAATAGTCCGCCTATTATTTTGCACAATAACTAACTAGAAAAATAACAATCATATTCACAGAACCCTGCGGATCCTTTTGGTCAGTCTTTCTACCACACACGAGGGATGAATGAGGCCGCAGACACCCGTCCGACCGGGGAACATCATCTAGATCACCTAGAACAAGCAGACACCAGCACATCTCGGCTCCGCAGACGGCGGCATGGCCGCCCAGACAGGGGCCCCAGAGCTCTGGGCGCAATGGTACTGGCTGCCATTGCACGCAACCACGGTGCGCTCGGGCCGGAACACATTGCAAGCCTAAGTGAGAGGCAGCGGATAGCGCTCCGTAGAGCCTTGAAGAGGAGGTAGGCAAAACACCACTCTTTTTTCTTTTCTGTTAGTTTGCAATGTTTACGTGTGCCACCATTCATTGTTGCTAACGTACCCGCGTGCTTCTAGCCGTGACCTGGCTCTACGCCTTTGGAGGCTGTTTCTTCCTTTATCATCGACAGATGGTGCGTCCAGAAGCATTGGCATCCTAGGCGGTGAGCTGTCTGCTGCCAAGCCTCAACCTGCTCACCTCTACTGTACGCAGTACAGGCAACCAAGCAGCTCGCTCGACGTTTACATCAAAGAGCTTAGTGCGCCGCTCTACGAGTTTGTTGCCCACCTGCGAATCACGACACGTCTCCAGGCTGATTTTGGCGTCTCGGAGCTGATGAAGCTGGCTTTGATGCCCAACTTGGGTATACTTGAGATCATCGAACAGCCAGGATCCGACGAGGGAAGATATGGACTGAACGCCGACGGCCATCTTGACTCGCAGCAAGTTAGTGACCGACTTGTCCGGGGCTGGAGTCTGACACGGCCAAAGCCCTTTCCGGCCCTGCGCTTGCTCCGGCTTTGGGGATGCAACGGCAACACACTGACACCGGCCTGCCTACAGTATGCTGCAGACTTTCCGTTGTTGGCACATTTCGACATGTCGGTCCAGTACGAATCTCAACAAAGAATAGCAAACACTTGGTCTGGCGCACTACGGGCTGCCTCTGCATCTGGTTGGGCCGGATTCGCTCTTTCAAGGCAAAGCTTGCTATATCACGATACATCCGGGACAAGCTCCAACAGTAGTGCCAAATCTGCCGTCTTGACACTCAACATGGTCGAGGACCAGACTACGCCGGTGGAAGCTCTACATTGGGGCTCGCGTTTGTATTCCTTTCTGGCGAGTGGTAAGGTGTACGACACGGTGGTCGCTGCAGAGAGCAGAGTCGGGTTCGCGATAGAGCCCCTTAGGGGCCATTTTGCTTCGATGACTTTGGGAAGCGAGTTGAGCGGAAGGCATCACACACTTGCCAGACAAGGAGATCACGCGTTTCGTTTCATCCGGACGCGACACACTCTCGTCCTGAAGTCGGCGTCGGAGAGTGCGACAGCAGCAGCGTCGACTGCATTAGACGGCGATCGCAGCAACAAACGCGAACCGGCGCAATTGTCTGCAACTGCGAAAAGGCGCAAGGCTAGGAAAAGCATCGGAAGCATGCTGAGCGACTTTGCGGCGTAGGAGGGCTTCGGGCTAATACGATGACAAAAACGCGATAATGGTATAGGTTTGTATGACGAAAATAAGATACTCGATGCCATATTCCCTTCCTTTGCAGGAAAGAAAACGAGATCAAGACCCTCGAAAGGGGTATTAAATCGCCGATTTTCGCAAGAAATTCCTCTGTCCTCCAATTTCCCCTCCAAGACCTGCCACTGAAAAATAAGGGCTAAAGCCAGAGTGAATATGAAGGATTATGTTTTAGTTTTATGTTGAGGAAGAAAGAAAGAAAAAGGAGAAGAGTTCTGAGAGGAGAAAATTTCGGTGGGATTTTATTTTAAAGTGGTCTGGTGGCTGCAGAGTGGGCGGGCCTTTGGTCTGATTATCTAATTTCTGGATAAACGCATACTGTACGTTGTGCGTCGTATGTACTTTGTACTCATAAGACTACAGGTGCGACAGTGCTGCACTTGTGCCGTCATCGTGAGGAGTCATACTGAACTGTGCTGAGTGACTAATACCTGCTGGATATGGTCTAGTGCACCCACTAAACACGGCGCAGAATGGCTGTCACAGGCAGTCAGAGACTTACAACCTGTTGTCCTCCAGTCATGTTGCATGGAATTTGAAGAACAAATGCCCCCAGTGAAGATCCTTGGGCGGCTGTGTGCAGCGGGCCAAGTTGGGCAGGAAGCACAACAAGTATTAAAAAAACTACCCCTCCTTTTTATGCAGTTACCTGCTTCCCTTGCGCGTGCTTGCATTGTTGACTCTTTGCCGTATAAAGCCCTCCAGCATTTGCCCCTCATCGCTCTTTGACATTTCACTTTCTCTGGCCGTGTGCTTTATAGCAATCCGCAATCATAAGACGACTTGTTCCTAAGCGCCTGCCCCATCTTCAACACAAAGAAACAACTTAGCCTCTACACGAAATTTCAGCAAACTTGCCCTGCCTCCAGCAGAACGGACAGTGGCAGTTTTTCAGCTACATATATCCAACCCTCCTATCTTTCCTCCCTCCCTCAAATATCCAATATGGCCGGTGGTCAAGCGCCTGGTGCGAACTCACGTGGCCGTGGTGGCAAGTTCCGGAAGTTTACTCGTGGTGGTAAGTTTTGCAACCTTTTGCAGTCATAATAGCCTCAATTCCTTTAGCTAACGGAAGATCTTCACAGGTGGCAAGCACTTCTCCCGCGACCTCCGCCCTCTCGATGCCGACGGTAATGAGATCAGCATGTGGAGCGAAGATGGCGTACAAAAGAACAGCGGAAGCGACGATGAGGAGGAGGAGGAGGAGGATTCGGAAGAGGAGGACTCTGACGATGGCACCCCCGCGTCCAGTGCCGCTCTAGCGGCCGCTGCGGCATCGCGTGAGGACCGCAAGAAGGAGAAGAAGGCTCGCAAAGAGGCGGCGATTGCTCGTGCCAAGGGCCAGGCCGTCCAGGTCGGCGATCTGCCGTCGAGCGACGAGGAGAGCGACGACGACGACCTTCTCGCCAACCCAAACCATACAAAGGCTGCGCGTAGCCAGACCAAGGCGGGCCAGGCGGGCCCGCCTTCTTCGGCGAAGCGTGAGGT
The DNA here is from genome assembly GCA_029298735.1 of Ophiostoma sp. CBS 140.51. Classification (NCBI taxonomy): domain Eukaryota; kingdom Fungi; phylum Ascomycota; class Sordariomycetes; order Ophiostomatales; family Ophiostomataceae; genus Ophiostoma; species Ophiostoma sp. CBS 140.51. Next base: position 46,215 of record JANSLP010000195.1, read on the forward strand.
TGACGAAGCTGCCGAGGGGGTCAAGGACCTGAGCCTAGGCGGTACCGCTGCGCCCCAGTCTCGCCGCGAGCGTGAGTCTCTTGAGGCCCAGCAGGCCAAGGAGCGCTACCGCAAGCTGCACGAGCAGGGCAAGACGGACGAGGCCAAGGCCGATCTGGCGCGCCTGAAGATCATTCGGGAGAAGCGTGAGGCCGAGGCGGCACGAAAACAGGTAAGCCAGACCATCCCCTCGTGTTCACCCATTTCCAGCAAAGAGTCCCCGTTACTAACACAATACTACCAGGCCGAGAAGGAGGAGCGTGAAGCATTAGAAAAATCACGGAGAGAGGAGATTGAGGCACGTGAGGCGAAGAAGCGCGAGGCCGCACTGGGCAAGCCCAAGAAGGGAAAGAAATAAGTGATGGTCTCAGATAACAAGGCAGCGGCCGAAAATCAGACCTCATCGACGCATTTTATTCGTTGCAGTGCCCGTGTTTATTCTTTTGACGTATGCCCCGAAGTGACAACATGCGTAAGAGTGACAGTGCATCGCTTGCGATTTATGGTTTTAGACGGGGATGTGTTCTATAAACCAAAGAACTTTTATTACCTAACGCCCCAGATGCCTTTGAATCTTGCCTCCCTAGCCCAGCTGCAGAACCTGCCTAAGGTATTATGATGACGAAATGAGTTAATACCCCTAAAATGCCCCATATCTAAGTAATAAACTATATGTACATGGCACAAGCCGATGTCATTGTCCAATCCCTTCCGTTTTTCAAAGACATCCCAGCTATGGTAAGAAGATGGCGCCACAGAAATCGAGGTAATTCCTCACATACCGTGGAGGCCGTCTGTGCCGACCGAGTCGGCCCAGAGTTGGTCAAAGTCCACGCCCTTCTCTTGAAACAGATCCCGCACCTGCTTGGCAACCTCTGCTTGTCGTTCCGCATTGCCAAGACCACCGGGTCTGGTTGCTTCGAACTGGATGATCTCGATCCACCGGAAGAACAGGTCCTCCTTTCCAATTGCTGCAAGCGCATCACGGAAAGCAAACACCTGTTTGCGGCGGATATCGTCGTCAGCAGAAGATGCACCGGGGCCACCGCCGCTGCCGCCGCCAAGCAAGCGCAGGTCCGCAGTCAGCCAGCCATAGTTGTTGTGGTGCAGAAGGGTCAACGATGTGAAGGCCTCCAGAGCCAGTTCCTTCTTGTCCACCAGGTGCGTTGCCAGCACCATCAGGTTCCAATCGAGGTCCCAGTTCCCGTCCATCGTAAGGTAGCCAGTCTTCTGTTGCGTCAACAGTGGCGACGTAGCCTGGCTGATGTGCGCAACGAGAAGGCGACGCGCATCCTCGTCGTTGACAAGGTCAAGCTTTGTCGTAGCGCCACTGCCGCTGCCCGCCGATTCGTCCGTAATTATGCTATTCTTTGTTGAAGAGTACCACTCGCGGCTGCGGCGGACGTAAATCTCCTTGTCGCGGAAGCCGACCTGCATGCGCCAGCCGACCGGGTTGCCGTGCGTTGTACCGAAGCAGAACTCAACGGGCCACGGCCAGACAAAGATACACAGGATAAAGTCCAGCATGAATGTAAAGCCACGGCGGAGAATCACAGATGCCAGCTGGAACCAGGTCAGGTCCTTGGCCACGAATGTCGTGGCATTGGCTGTGCCGAGTGCGGATTGGAGCAACAGGTAGTAGTACGGGCCAATGTACCACACCCGCAGAGCAAACAGCAGCACAATACCAAGGTTCATGAGAACCGGGACACTGAAGATCTTCCGCTTGAACGATGCCGGCTTGTTGTCGATGTGTGCGATATAGACATGCCGGGTCGAAAGCTGGTCGTAGAATGGCTCTAGGCTGTCGGGGGCCTTCTTGAAGGGCACCGGTGGCTCCCTGTTGGTGGTCTCGGCTGACTTGCGGGCGCCAGACCCCTTTCCGGCTCGTTTGATAGGCATTGTCGGAGGGCGGTAGGCTTATAAGTAAGGATCGAGCAAAGGGACAGGGAGAGTCGGGGGTCGAAGAGACAGAGCGATCGGGGGTCGAGGGACGTTAATAGTAAAATAGCTTTGGAGCCTCCTGATTGATTTCCAACGGTGACGATTATTGGAGAATTGCAGAATAGTCAGAGGGCCGCAATTTCTCTAGATTAAAACGTGCGCTGTGGCCTCACATGCAGAATGCAGAGGGGCAAAGAGAATGGGCGTTGGCACTGAAAGGGTCGAAAGAGAGGATGCTCTGAAAAAAAGGTATCGGGGGGAATGTGGAAGCACAATTCCGTAGGAATTAATCCGTCGTGCGGGCGCACGAGACAGTAGCTGCAGGGCCCGAAGCTGCCTGTCCTATTGCCGTTGTGGCTCTAGTGAGTGGGGCCGGACCATGCGGGATGGAAAGGGATTGGCGCGGCGTGGAATCGTGTCTGTTCATCCCCAGCTATTCGTTATATGCATATTATGAGCTAGACGTCTGAATACTTTCAGCGACACCAAAAAATTGCCAAATCGCGTCTAATGCGACTGAAGCTCTATGTAGAAATGCGCAGCCACCCAACAGCCAAACCGTTGCCATGATACGAGGGAACATACACAATGTAATTTACGGAGAGATGCAGCTACCCATACTTGAATTGTATAGATCACGTTGCTGACTCTCACAGGGCCCACGACAGTCATGTCTGTCCACCCATTCTCTGATTCGACTGCGACTGATGACGACATCAACAAGCTGCATCTATACAGCGCAGCGGAGATGGTATGAGCGGGAGCGATACCAGACTGGCCATAACGGAGCACCCTCTGCAAATAACCCAAATGGCCAACCGCAGCGTGGCGCAAGTCCCGCAGGCCGGCCGGCCCCTTTCAGGAGACAGTCGCAGACAGATGGAGCACGAACCCCATTCAACCGAACATCCAACCCCCCTCCAAGGCCGCCTCCATCGCAGGGCTTGAATAGCTCGTTTAGAAGCGCCGGGCCTGATGCCAAAACTAGCGGCGGCTGGGGGCAGTTGGCTCCCCGGCCACCTCCGCACCAACAAAGCAGCTGGCAAGACCAGAGTGCCAGCTCTCGGCTATCGCCTCATTTGTCCCAGCCCATTCGACCGCCTCAATCCCGATCTGCACCTGGCCAACAGTGGTCTTCCCTAAAATCCGAACCCATTCAGAGAGGCCCACCGCCAGGCTCAAACTCGAGGCGTGAGACTTCGCAAGGTAGGGAAGGGTTCTGGTCACAGTTGGAGTCGCGTGTGGGCAACAGTGCAGCAGGACGAGACGGGTGGCAGAGTGCTGCGGGCGACCGGGTGCAACGGGCACCCGAGTCCTACCAAAATACTGGGTCTCGCGGTGGATGGGACAGCCAGCCTCGGGTTAGAAACGACAACTACGGCAAACAGCAGACACCACAATGGTCCGGCGAGCAGCAAAACTTATTCACCCCCGAAGTCGATGTGGCTACCACAGTGTTTTCATCCCCCGACTTTGAATCTCGCAACAGCCCCGCACGACAGAAAAAGAATCGCAAAGAGAAGCCCGCGGCATCAAAGTTAAAGGCCAAAAAGCGGCCTCAGGACAGAGGGTTCGTGATGGACGACGAGGACGATTTTGTTGCCGTTGACGAAATGGAAGAGGAGCGGCAGCGGCGTAAAGCTGAGAAGATGCGCCAGCGGGAAGAAGCGGCTGCGGCTGCGGCTGCAGGACCGATCCCGATTTTGTTGCCAGAATTCATCAGCGTCGCTCACCTGGGAGCCGCCCTTCGAGTGAGATCAACACTGTTTTTGGAGCAACTGGGCGAGCTCGGCTTCGAGGACATCACACTCGAAACTATGATGAGCGGTGAGACGGCTGCGCTCGTTGCGCAGGAATATGGCTATGAACCGACAGTGGACAGCGGTGGTGTTGCCGACCTGAAGCGCAGCCCTCCGCCAGAAGATATTTCGACGCTGCCAGAACGTCCGCCCATTGTGACGATCATGGGCCATGTTGATCACGGCAAGACGACAATGCTCGATTGGCTGCGGAGTTCCTCTGTAGCTGCCCAGGAGCACGGAGGTATCACACAACACATCGGCGCCTTTTCTGTGAAGCTCAGCACCGGCAAGCAAATCACATTCTTGGACACGCCAGGCCACGCGGCATTTCTGACCATGCGCCAGCGCGGTGCCAGTGTCACAGACATTGTGATTTTGGTCGTGGCTGCGGACGATGGTGTCAAGCCCCAGACGCTTGAGGCACTGAAACATGCCCGTGGCGCGAACGTGCCCGTTATCGTGGCCATCAACAAGATCGACAAGGACGAGGCCCGCATCGATCATGTCAAAGCCGATCTTGCGCGGCACGGCATTGAGATTGAAGACTTTGGCGGTGACGTGCAAGTGGCGTGCGTGAGTGGGAAAACAGGCCTCGGCATGGAAACTCTCGAAGAAAATATCCTTACACTCTCCGAGATATTGGACGTGCGGGCCAATCCTGACGGAATGGCCGAGGGCTGGGTTCTCGAGTCGAGCGTGAAGAGTGTGGGCCGGTCTGCCTCCATCTTGGTGAAGAGTGGTACCTTGCGCAAAGGTGACATCATCGCGGCAGGCACCACATGGGCCAAGATTCGCATGATGCGGAATGAAGCGGGTGTAGAGGTTGAGGAGGCGCCACCAGGAACCCCAGTCGAGGTTCTGGGCTGGAGAAGCCTGCCCGATGCCGGCGACGAAGTCATCCAAGCTCCAACAGAAGCGCGTGTCAGAGAAGCGGTAAACTACCGCCTCGATATCAAGCATCGTGAAAAGGCCGTTGCTGAATCGGTGGCCCAGGAGAAAAGGGAGAGAGAAAGGGCCGCCTTGGCCGAGGCAGCCGCTGCCGCTACCGCTGCGCCCGATGCCCCCGAATTCGAAAAAGCCCGGCGACGGCACACGGGCACTGGAGCCGTTGGTGACGCAGCGGGAACTGCTGGGGATACCGATGGTCGGAAGGCTCTGAACTTTATTGTCAAGGGCGATGTCATGGGCTCTGTGGAGGCCGTGTGTGCGGCTATCATGGAGGTCGGCAACAATGAGGTCCAGCCAGTGATCCTGCTCTCAGCACCTGGCCAAGTGAACGAATCCGACATCGAGCACGCTGCCATCACGAAGAGTGCAGTGGTCAACTTCAACTCGCCCTTGCAGGGCAATATCAAGAAGATGGCCAAGGATGCAGGTGTTGATATTCTGGACTACCCCGTGATTTACCACCTGGTCGACGAGATCAGGGACAGATTATCGGAACTGCTGCCGCCGTTGATCACGACCAAGGTCTTGGGCGAGGCTGATGTCTTGCAGATCTTCCCGATCCACCTCCGTGGCCGTGTGGTCAAGAACATTGCTGGTTGCCGTGTCCGCAACGGACAGATGACGAACAAGTGTCTATACAGACTGTTCCGGAAGGACAAGGTGGTTTTCGAAGGTAAGTTGTGCCCCTCGAACTAGCGTTTGCTACTTCTAGCCACACATACATGAGAACTTATATCAGAACTGGATCACTAACACATGCATCTAGGCAAGCTGGAATCTCTCAGAAGTGGCAAGAAAGAAGTCACCGAGATGCGCAAGGGCAGTGAGTGCGGCTTGATGTTTGAAGAGTGGGACGGCATGGAAGTCGGCGACAAAATCCAAGCCTACGAAGAGGTCCGCACGAAGAGGCATCTGTAGGTGGAAGCTCTGCCTTTACTTGTACTATCTACGCTGTAACTATAATTGGGGCCTGGTGTAATGAGGCATGGCATATAAAGGGGAAAACATGGGAGCCTATAATTTACGGTCAGAAGATGTGTACATATAAAAAATCAACGACGCACCTCCTCCCACTGTATACATCGTAGAATAAAGCTCAGCACCACTCACATCCTCAGACGACGCTTTTGTAACGCTTCTTTTGATTATGTTTTCGTTCGCACTATGTGGACAAGACCGGGCCATCCTCTATTAAGAATCTGCTTCCTACCCCTTCCTGCTTGCAGGTACAAAATTGGAGGTGAACGTCCGTGTTGAGATGGCCGCTTTGGCTTTTTCTTTCTCAAGCTTTGCTAGGCCGGTGTGGTCCGTCACAGGTGTAGCCATGATGATCTGGTCCAGCTCTAGATCATCGTCGCCATTGTCACTGTCCCTATCACTCCCAACACCGTTGGCTTCTTCCTCAGACGAGTCGTACTGCCGATCGTTGTCTGAGTCTGGCTCTGCGTCCGAATCCGGCCGGAGCTGCCCAGGCCTTGGGGCCCGTTCTGGGGGCTTCTGCAACTCCTTTACTGTCTTCTCGGCCGGGTTGGCAAAGGGTTTGGAGGCCAGGACTTTTCGTCGGATCTCTTCCATCTCGGCATCGTCATCGCTGTCGTCGGAAATGTCAAATGGGTCCTTGTCCTCCGCTTCGGCCGCATCGTCACCGTCTTCGTTTTGGCTGCCATCCTCGTCGCTATCGTCCCCATCCCCACCTCCGCTAGCAGCCACGCCTGTGCTTCGTAGGTTGGCGTTGCCTCCCTTCCACATGTCGGTCTCTTGCCGGCTTTCGCTGTACTCGCGCTCCAGCTGCTCGATCCAGTCGTCCTCGGCCTGCTTGACAGCCGCTGCATCCGCACAGGCTGCGTACTTGTCCAGGAGCGTTCTGTTGATATTGAGGAACTCTTCGCCGTATGAGAATGGTGCCAGAATGCCTTCTGCCCACTCTGGTTGTCCGCAGATGTAAAACGCAGCCGCTAGCGCCTCGACACAGTTGAGCCGCCACGGCTTGCCGTAATTGACCGAGTTCGCCGCCACCAGGTACGGCAGAAGCCGCTCGCACTTCCCGCCGACCTTGTTCCACTGCACCTCCTTTGTGCGTGCCCACGAGCACTCGACAACGGCCGCTCCGAACTGGGCCATCAGCTCATTGTCTGCCGGACTGACAACGCTGCGGCCGTTGGGGGTGATGACGACACCTGCATACCGCTGGCCCAGATGCAGCTCGCGCATGAGGCCCAGCTTCATGAGCTTCTTGCCAGAGCAGCGCTTGGGGTCACAGTGTCCGAGGTCCCAGCACGCAGCCTTGAAGGCAGGCCTTCGAGATGTGCCGCTTCTGTCGTCGTCGCCGCCGTCACCGCCCTGGTTCGGCCGGGGCCGTGGGGGGCCATGGGGTTTTTTGCCCTTGCCGTGGAAGTCTTTCTTATGCCGTACCATTGTATGGAGTGTACGTCGTATGCGGTACCGATATCTCGAAACGGTTGGTGTCGTTTTGTGTTGGTTGTAAAATACGTCGCGGCTTACAACATACGTGCTGTAGAAGCCACTAACACAAATTTTGTGCTTCCTATCGTCAACAAATCAGTTTTGGCGGGGTGCCTGTCTTATCGGACTTAATAGCTCCCAACCTGCCAACGTGGTGGAGCGATAGTACAGTGCATTTATACCGTCTAAATGTGCACTTACACAGTCTATCTGGCCAGCTAACCATGGCCAGCTCCCCTCACTATACGAGGCACTTGCCTGACAGGGAGCGAGCGGCTGGGAACGTCAACCAAGCTCCCCTCACCTTCGTCAGGTACACGATAACCACAATCGAGTGGCAACCCCTCGACAACGATTGCAGCCTCAACATACGGCGCCTTTACCGACGAGCGCTGTCATTCGAAACTATCATTTTCTGTTTCCTATTCCGTAGAGAACAACGCGGGGTTCCGAGCTAACCCACGCATTCGAGAGGCGAGGCGTCCTAGGCAGACAGGAAAGGGGGAAAACCTTCGAAAACTGACAGATCCGGGAGCCTCGTGATCGATACCATTGACCGAGTACACAAACACAGAAACGCCAGTTTTCGCTGAGCACCAGCTTTCTTGCCATCATGGAGGCTTCCTCTGCTCGCTACGCCGCTCGCGACCGGTGGAGCGAGCTTGCGTTCCCGGCGCCGTCCCAGCTGCAGCGCTTCATCCAGAGTGCTTGCAGTCCAGAGAACTACGAGCCCAATCTAGCGCTCAACCTCGAGATTGCCGACCTGATCAACTCCAAGAAGGGCTCCGCTCCTCGCGAAGCTGCGACAACCATCGTCGGCTACATCAACCACCGCAATCCCAACGTGGCCTTATTGGCACTGAATCTCCTGGACATCTGCGTCAAGAACTGTGGCTATCCCTTCCACTTGCAGATCAGCACCAAGGAATTCCTCAACGAGCTTGTCCGACGCTTCCCCGAGCGCCCCCCTCCCCGACCGACCCGCGTCCAGCTTAAGATCCTTGGTGCCATCGAGGAGTGGCGTGGCACAATATGCGAGACCAGCCGCTACAAGGAAGATCTGGGCTTCATTAGGGATATGCACAGGTTGCTGAGCTACAAGGGCTACACATTCCCAGAGGTCCGCCGTGAGGATGCGGCCGTTTTGAACCCAAGCGATGTACGTCGGCGAGAGGCCAATCTTTAAGCTTCCCTTGGAGCCTTTGGTACAAACATTTGCTAATCTCTTGTCGCAGAACCTCAAATCCGCCGAAGAAATGGAAGAAGAAGAGCGCGAGGCGCAATCGGCGAAGCTTCAGGAGCTGATCCGCAGGGGAACACCCGAGGACCTGCAGGAGGCAAACCGCCTGATGAAGGTTATGGCCGGTTACGACACGCGGTCCAAGGTTGACTACCGCGCCAAGGCTGCCGAGGAGGTCGCCAAGATTCAGCAAAAGGCGCGCCTTTTGGAGGAGCGGCTTGCGGCGTTTCAGCCTGGCGAGGACTCTATGAAGGACGGCGATGTTTTCGACGAGCTTGCATCGGCCCTCTCCAGCGCACAACCCAAGATCCAGAAGATGTGTGAAGAGGAATCGGATGACCATGCTGCAGTTGCCCGTCTGCTCGAGATTAATGACAGCATACACCGCACGGTTGAGCGCTACAAGCTTTTGAAGAAAGGCGATGTGGAGGGCGCACACAAAATTGCACAGGGCGCGCCCATCCCTGATGCATCCGGCCACAAGGCTTCGTCGGCAGCACAAGAACTGTCACTCATCGACTTTGGCGGAGATGCACCCTCTGAGGGCAGTACACAGCCTTCGAACAGCGCCATTGGAACCGCTTCCACATCCGCTGCGCCCAAGTCAACCGGCATTGAGAATGACCTGCTGGGGCTGACGTTTAACGAGCCGTCGACAGGCTATGGCCAACCAGCACCCGGTGGCATTGCACTGGGCTTTGGTACCAACAACAACGTGCCTGGGCCTGCGTTGCTGTCTTCCGTCTCGCAGCATAACAGTGCTCGTGGAGTGATGGGCACGCCTTCGCCGTCTACGTCGCCGTTGCCGCCTGCCACTTCTGCAGGCGCTGCCCCTTCGTCAACTGCAGCCCCGACGGACGCCTTCTCCTCACTCTTCACCTCGTCCAACTCGGGCACACCACAGCCCAACTACCAGTCCTCGGCCTTTGCGCCCCCGAAAACAGGCTCGGCCGATCCCTTCGCTGCTTTGTCTTCTCCCCAATTCCATTCACCCGCCTCAGCAAGCCCCGTTCCTGCAGCCGCATCACTCCCTGCTGCTGCGGCCGACGATGATGAGTGGTCCTTCTCGTCCGCACTTCCGACCGAAACAACACCCTCCAAACCCAAGGAACATCGGGCAGTTATTAGCGATGGACCGGTAAAGATCGAACTGTACGCAACGCGGTCGCCAGCATCGCCTGTCGCGATCCATTTCGCGTTTGCGTTTTCGAACACGACGCCGCAAACGATTGCCGACCTTCACTTCCAGACCGCTGTGACCAAGGTAAGCTTCTTTTTCTCCTGCCATATTGCGACGGAGTTCATTATGTGTGACTAACAATTTTATTCAGGGCTTCGACCTCAAGCTGCAGCCGCAGTCTGGCCGCACACTGGAGCCACAGCAGTCTCGCGGTGTTGTGCAGTCTATGGAGGCGTGGCATGCGAACGACAAGAGCCGCAGGGTCGATGCGATCAAGCTGCGGTGGCGGCTGTCGTATCGGCTGGGTGATGATGCCAAGACAGGCAAGGGCGAGGTGCACGAGTTTGAGCTGGCTTAAGGAGCAGAAAGGAGCGAGACGTTCCGTGCCATGTTATTTATTGCATGAATTGCGCTGGGAAGTGAAGCTGAAAAGGATGGGGAGGGTTTTTACAGCGTTGATTTCTGTTTTGATTACAAGCAAAGAGAGATGTAGACGCAGTTGATACGTGTTTTCTCTTTACATCCCTTTTCACTCTTGTTACTCTTGTTTTCTTACCCAGGACTATTCTTCTGGCTACTCAATTGCCCCTTTGCTTTGCATGCTTTTTGTACATGTCTTAACGTTTTGAAAATGATGGTCGCCTTACATTTAGATGGACAATCCAAGGTAGACATGATAGCACGAGACGAAAGAATGAACCAAAAATATTTTCAGAACAAAATTATAACGAGAATCTTGGTTCTTGGTATTAACAGCCAAAAAGTAAAGGGAACTCAATTTCTCCCTCGGGTGGGCTTGAACCACCAACCTTTAGATCGCTAATGCTTTGAAGCTTAACAGTCTAACGCGCTATCCAATTGCGCCACGAGGGATTGCTTCCAGTGGATGGAAACTCGCAGCCCCAGCGTCAACCCATATGCAGCAGACCACAACCAGCTGGTGTGTGGATCAGTTGTAAACTCGGGTTCCACTTTTTTAGACCTACCCCAAAATGTGGTTATCGATTAGTCCGAGCTTTCTTAGCTATTTGGAAAGCTCAACACCTCTTTCTTTTCCACAACTTCTACCTTATGACGAACGCGCACTGCGTCGCACCTCGACATCTTTAACAGCACTCTTTAAACACACCCCCCCAAAAAAACATACAACATACATTTGCGCCTAACGTCGATTAAATACACCAAAAAATCACGCGATGGGGTCTGACGGATCAGACCGCGGCGCACCACGGAGGCGACACGGTGTCGATACACACGACGACAACAGACAGCGAAGCCGAGCAAAAGACAACCATGACGACGACAGAAGCAGTCGGAGGCATAGAGATTCGCATCGGCGAGACGGCAAGGGCGGCGACCGAGACGAGGGCAGCAGACGCGACCGGCGAAAAGAAGATGATGGTGTTGACCGAGGCGATCGCAGCGACAAGCACAGCCGGCACAGAAGAGACCGGGACCGCCGAAGGTCAGTGTCGAGATCGCGCTCGCCGGACGAACGAAAACGACAACGCCGAGACAACTCTGCAGATGAGGACAGCCGTCTGAGACACGAACCGGGAGTCCGTCAAGAACACCGGGAACACAGAGAGCACAGGGAGCACAGGGAGCACAGGGAACATAGGGAACACAGGGAGCGGAGGAGACGCTCGCGTGACAGGCGAGACGACCGCCATAGCCGGGACGAGGATGACGACCGACGGCACCGCAGACGACGCGATATCGACGACGACGCCAACAACGGCAGCGAACGCAAGGCCATCCAATCGGCCAAACAAAGCGGCCCGTTGCCTGACCAGGCAGTGTCGTTCGCCATGGCCGAGGGTGGCGAGCCTCCGAAGCCCCCGAAGGAGCAGCCTAACTGGGGCACTACGGGCACTTTGGCAGCTGCATCCAACGCAGTCGCACAAGCTGATGGATCCGTCGTCACACTCAAATATCACGAGCCGCCCGAGGCACGCAAACCATCGCCGCGTGACCAGTGGAAGCTCTTTGTGTTCAAGGATGGTGCGATCGTCGACACCATCGACTTGGGAACGCGCAGCTGTTGGCTGGCAGGACGTGACGAGGCAGTAGTCGACCTGCTTGCCGCACATCCAAGCATTAGCAAACAGCACGCGGTGGTGCAGTTTCGCTTTGTGGAGAAGCGGAACGAGTTTGGCGACCGCATTGGGCATGTGAAGCCATACTTGCTGGACTTAGCGAGTGCTAACGGCACAAAGTTGAACTATGAAGAGGTGGCAGCACAGCGGTACGTAGAGCTACAGGATAAAGACATGCTGCAATTTGGGCACAGCGCGCGCGAGTATGTGGTGATGCTTGCCCCAAGGACATAATGTACTGTAATGACACATATTGATACTATAAGCCAATTTTATACATGTGCTCTGGGCAAAACATGTCCTCTTTAAATTGCTGCGGCTGTTTCAAAGGAGCGTGGTATATACCTCGTATCAGTTATACTAGTTGAGTGGCGACCACAGCCGGGTATTGAATTGTAAAGAAAGTGAACACGATTAAACTTCTATGCACCTTGAACATTGAACTCCGAAACTCCTAAATGAAATTCCATAATTTTATACGGCCTACCGCAAGCTCGTCATATTCGTACAGAAAGCCGTGGCCATTTCCTTTATGCCCGCATACACATCTGCTGCCACTTCTTCCATTTTCGTGGTTTGTTTTTTCTCCACCAGCAGCTCGAACAGCGTGCCATGCGTCGATTGATATCAAAACCAAGCGACGACTAGTCCTATTACCTCCCGCCACGCTGACGCTTGTTGTTTGTGCCATTCTTGTGGTTTTGGTTGTTATTTGTGAGCCCTTTGATGGAATTTAGATAATTCTCGAACCGAATGCAAGGGTTTAAAGAAAGCGTCCGCCCCAGACAAAGTGATATTCAGGAAGCCCAATTCAGGCGGCCCGAAAACTGCCTTTTTAATAGAGAGGTCAACCTTGATCAGATTGAGTGCCAGTGTTTGACAGTGAGCTGTGCACCGAGCATCGGTCACGAAGCCAGCTTGGATGCCATGTCTGATGGTAATTTCGCATCTTGTAAGATACTACATCGCGGTGGACCAGTGGATATTACGGTCAAGGACCATATCATCCAGCTCTCTCGTACAGATTTCATCGAGCTGTTCCTTGGTCGAAATTGCGTCCCGTAGCCCTTCGATAACGAGTGCGGGTTCCATGGCATTGGCGTCAATGACGCGACAGAGGTAGATTTCCGAAACGGATTTTTGAACGGCGAAAAGAAATGTGGTCTTGACTGTCCGGAAGGCCTGGAAGGTGTCCACGGCGAGATTGTAGGCGATGTCGACATCATCTTTTCTGGGAAATGCCGGTTCGCTCACGCGTTGCCCTTCTTCAACGTCGGGATCAAATAGATGCCAAAACCCGTAGATCTTTAGTTGGAGCTTGGCCGCACGTAGCCAGGCCGGCCACTGTTCCAGCGTGTGCAGATCCGGCAGGACGAGTTCGGTGTTCGGTGTTCATTTTGCATCCTTGACAGAGCGCATTGCACCGTGGGTTGTATTACCATGTACTCGGAGATTTTGTGGTGATCAGTAGGGTGTAGTAGACTCGTGGTGGAGAGCGCGTGGAGAATGTCGACGCGTTGAAAAACATAAGCTCAAAAATAATGATGCCCCTGAGCAGGCTAGCTTCCGCTGTTAATACGTCGTATTTTAGTGGCCTTGTTAGCCCCAGCATTTGTGAGCGAGGTGGACTCTACCACGCTTTGCGGGAACTTCCCTTGCCAGCTTCTGTGGTGGATAACACGTGACCCCCTCCGAGTATTTAGCCTACCCTCTGGCGGGAGACTCTCTCTGCCTCTCTCCCTCTCTCATCCCATAGATCGATACAGAGAATACATCGCATTCTCCCCATAGCTTCCAGTTCAACGGCGCCTTTGGCCAAAATCTACAACACCGGCCTTTTAATCCAAGCTTCAGCTCTGGATTAAAAAGAACAATCAGGAAGATACCAAAGTTGAGCGTGGACAGCTGGGCGCAGACGTAGATACCACGGCTGGACTTGGGGCTGAACTCGGCCTGGATGACGGGCACGGTCGA